>JAODAL010006568.1:0-132225 GCA_025379985.1 Phyllomedusa bahiana | reverse complement strand
GTTTTAAGGGGGCCCCTTGTCGCTCTATTCTGATTGGTCAATAGTTCTCCATGGGTTTTTTTAATGGGACACTGTCGTCCAATCTTATTGGCTGGTTTATGCCAACCAATGAGAAGAGCTTAAAGAATTTGAATTACTGTATTTCCCGGCAATTCTCTATAACCCAATTCCTGATGTAGCTCCGGTCTCGGCGACAAATGTGTTGCTCGGGATTTTATTAATGTATGTTTATAAAAGGTTTCAGCTCTTTTTTAGAGAATATTTTACACTTAATAAAAATTATTTTTTTATTCATACTCCATGCCGCACGGCGCTGAGAGCCGAGATTGCATGGCGCCGATCTCTCCATAGACTACAATGGGAGAAGTAGCTTGCGCTCTGATTGGCTGGGATAGCCAAGCACCCGCTAGCTCAGCCAATCAGCTCTTTTCTGCATTTTTACTGTATTTCGAACTGTCCCGCCTTTGAATTTGATTGGTCAATAGTTCTCCATAGGTTTTAATGGGTCTCTGTCGCTCCTATTCTGATTGGCCGAACTAGCCAAGCACTCACTAGCTCAGCCAATCAGCTCTTTTCTGCATTTACTGTATTTTGACCTGTCCCGCCTTTGATTCTGAATGGTCAATAGTTCTCCATAGGTGTTAATGGTTCACTGTCGCTCCTATTCTGATTGGCCGGTTTCTGCCGATCAATGAGAATAGCTTTCAGAATTTGAATTACTGTATTTCCCGGCAATTTCCAATATCCTAATTTTTGAATTAGGATATTTGGAAAGTGATTTTGTTTTATGTATTTTTTATTTTTGAGGTTTGAGCTCTTTTCTGACAATGTTTTACGCCTTTATAAAGGCGATTTTTGATTCATACTCTGCACCGACATGTGTAATGATTTCTCGCTGTTTTCTAGCCTGTCTCGCATCGGAACAGATTTTCGGCGCAGTCCCACACAGCGCCCATGCCCCCGCACTGCGCCCCACACACACTGGCGAGGCGCAGGAAACTTTTCCCCGCATGTATGAGCGCACCTTCTCGAACGGCGAATCTTTGGCGCAGCGCCGCTCTGCGCCTAAGTCCCGCACTGCGCCCCACACACTGGCGAGGCGCGGCGGACTTTTCCCCGCATGTATGACCGTACTACCTCCAGCGGCGAATCTCAGGCGCAGCCCCGCACTGCGCCAAAGTCCCGCACTGCGCCTAACACACTAGCGAGGCGCGGCGGACTTTACATTGTATGTATGAGCGCGCCCCAGCTCCGACATAAATCAGGCACAGATTTCGCCGGAAAACCAGCAGAAAGGTGCGCCCCAACGTGGCGAGCTTCATACATGTCGCCCAAAGTGTAGAAAAAAATAAATAATAAACTAAAAATAAATATTTAATAAAAAATAATTGTGCATACACACACAAAAAATACACTTATTAGGTATCCACACTGCTGTAATAACCTGTAGAATTAATCTACCAAGTTATAAAGCGTGAAATGTGAATGATGTAAAAAAAAAATTTAAAAGAAAGTGAAATTTAAAAAAAAAATGTGAAAAAAAATTCTGGAATAATTTATCAGTGAACTTAAACTATTCTCCCAAAAAGTACAACTTGTCCCGAATAAAATGAGGCCTCATACAACTGCATCATTGGGGGAAGTAACGACTGGTGAAACACAAAGAGGCAAAAATTAAAGAAATTTGCTGGTCATTAAGTACTTTTCAGGCATTCAGCTTAAGGGGTTAAAAAATGAGAAACAGTTTAAGGGTTAGGAATACTTTTGAAACTTACTGTAGTTTTGAGGACACCAGCTGACACTATTATTCCGTGGGTGCTGTCTTTGTGTCACATGTTTTTTTGGGGGGGAACTATGGTTATGACACAATTTTTTCTTAAGTACAATATTTAGAGGCAGAGCACAGCCAGGAGGTACAGTACATGGGGTGCTACTTTTTAAATTTGTGCTGCAGCACAATTTTTTACAACCAATAACATTTTGTTTTTTCTACCTACCGAGCTGAATGAGGGCTCATTTTTTGTGGACTGAAGAATAGTTTTTATTGGTACCATTTTGGGATCTATGTGACTTCTTGATCACTTTTTATTCCAATTTTTAGGGAAGGCATAATGACCAAAAAACGCTATTTTGGCGTTAGGGATTTTTTCTTCCATGGTGTTCAACGTCCTGGTTAAAAGATATATAATATATCGAATTTACAGATGCAGCAATACCAAGTATGTGTAACTTTTTTTTGTAAAATAGTAAAGGGGGTTGACAACTGTTCAAAACCTTCAACGCTCTCCTCCGTCCACCAGCACCCCCTCCCCCATCTCTCCTCTCAGCAGATGACTTCGCCACTCACTTTCTTAATAAGATAAATCTCATTAGACAAATCTTCACCCCACAGTCCCCTCTGTCTATCTCTATTCCTGCAGTGTCCCCACATCCACCCATCTCTTCAACCTATCATTAACCTCTGGCATCTTCTCTTCCTCCTTTAAACATACGACCATCACACCCATCCTTAAGAAACCATCTCTTGACCCCTCCTCACTGTCCAACTATCGCCCCATCTCACTGCTTCCATTCGCCTCTAAACTCCTCGAACAACACGTCTATCTCCAACTTTCCTCTCATCTATCTACCAACTCTCTCCTTGACCCACTGCAATCTGGTTTCCGACCTCACCACTCTACAGAAACCGCCCTAACCAAAGTCACCAACGACCTAGCAACTGCCAAAGCCTCACGCCACTATTCTGTGCTTCTCCTCCTAGACCTGTCCTCCGCCTTTGACACTGTCGACCACTCACTCCTCATACAAATCCTCTCCTCCCTCGGCATCACGGACTTGGCCCTTTCCTGGATATCCTCCTATCTCACTGATCGGACATTCAGCGTCTCTCACTCACGCACCACCTCCTCCTCTTGCCCGCTCTCTGTTGGTGTACCCCAGGGGTCTGTCCTGGGCCCCACTACTCTTTTCTATCTACACTATTGGACTGGGTCAACTAATAGCATCGCATGGCTTTCAATACCATCTGTATGCTGACGATACCCAACTCTACATCTCCGCCCAGATATTACCTCTCTACTCTCCCGGATCCCTGACTGTCTTTCGTCCATATCCTCCTACTTCTCCTCACGTCGCATGAAGCTAAACGTGGAGAGAACTGAATTCATCATCTTTCAACAGTCCCACTCCAGCACTCCACCAGAACTATATATCAAAGGCAATGGCTACACTCTCTCACCAGCTCTACAAGTCCGCTGCCTTGGGATAACCCTTGACTCCAATCTGTCCTTCAAACCACACACCCAAACCCTCACCTCCACCTGCCGCCTCCACCTGAAAAATATCTCCCATATACGTTCATTCCTTAACTTCGAAAGCACAAAAATGCTCGCCCATGCCCACGTCATCTCACGCCTAGACTATTGCAACATCCTTCTCTGTGGCCTCACAGCTAGCACCCTCGCTCACCTCCAATCCACCCTTAACTCTGCTGCCCGTCTGATTCACCTCTCTCCTCGATACTCCTCTGCCGCTCCCCTCTGCCAATCCCTTCACTGGCTTCCCATTGCCCAGTGAATCCAGTTCATTCAAGTTAGCAACCTTGACTACAAGGCTCTCCATAACCATTCCCCTCCATACATCTCTGCTCTAATCTCCAGATATCTCCCCTCACGCAACCTCCGCTCCTCACAGGACCTTTTTCCTCTGCTCTCCCCTTATCAGCTCCTCACACAACCATCTCCAAGACTTCTCGTGCTTCAACCCACACTCTGGAACTCACTGCCCCAACACCTCAGACTCTCCCCCACTCTCACCAGCCTCAAAAGCAACCTGAAAACCCATCTCTTCAGGATTGCCTACAACCAACAATAACCCTGCTGTCACTACACTATCCACAACCATGTCTGCCCCTCACCTTCTGTCTCTTCCCACCTTCCTTTTAGAGTGTAAGACCTTGCGGGCAGGGATCCACTCCTTCTGTACCAGTTGTTAGTTAGTAATTTGTCACCTTTGTACTTGTTTGACCTATGTTATGTATGAAACCTGAATGTACAGCGCCCTGGAACCAAGGGCGCTCAAAAATAAATAATAATAATAATTTGAACTTTGTATTTTTTATTATTTTTAAAATTTAAAAAAAAATTTAATTACTTTTACACTTAGTCCCCTTAGAACACTTGACCACTATGGGGTTCGATCACTTCTACACCCTTCTACATTATAGAAATAATGCAGAAAGGTGTATCATGATGGCGGTTCTATTATTTTCTGCCTGGGCCATGGCAGCTATGGCAGTTTTCATTAGACTTACAGCTTTCATGGTAGCCAATATGCACCCCATGAACTCATTGCATGGGGGCCAGTAAGAGGGAGGAACGGTGGGACGAAATAGACAGGGTTAAACAGCACACTAATGTAGCCAAAATTGCTTTAGTTCCATTGAACAGCTTCCTGTTCTTCTATAAATATCTTCATTAGACAATCAGACCCTCAAGCCTTTCTCCCTATATAAATAGTAAAAAGATTAAAATTGACAATGTTGGCCCTTAAAAAAGTAGCGATGGAGGAATTGTAGAGGGCAATGAGGAGAAAGCAAATCTATTAAATCATAGTCAACTCCAACCAAATGTTTCTTGTCTAAGCCACAAAGAAGTGCAGCTCCACTTCAAGAAGATGAAAATAGACAAATCACCAGGTCCTGATGGTATATACCCCTGTGTCCTAAGGGAATTAAGTCATGTGATAGACATGCCCCTATGTTTAATATTTATGGACTGCATAGTAATGGGGTATGTCCAAAAGGATTGATGCCTAGAAAATGTGCTGCCAATATTCAAAAAGAGGTGAAAAAGTGAGCCTGAAAACTATAGGCCGGTAAGTTTAATCTCT
Source organism: Phyllomedusa bahiana (assembly GCA_025379985.1). Classification (NCBI taxonomy): domain Eukaryota; kingdom Metazoa; phylum Chordata; class Amphibia; order Anura; family Hylidae; genus Phyllomedusa; species Phyllomedusa bahiana. Next base: position 127,335 of record JAODAL010006568.1, on the reverse strand, counting down.
GTTGGTAAAATGTTTGAAGGTTTTCTAAGAGATGCTATCCAGCACTATCTCACAGAAAATAAATGTATAGATCAGTTCCAGCATGAGTTTATGAAGGATCGATCCTTTCAAACTAATCTCATCAGCTTCTATAAGGAGGTAAGTTCTGTACTGGATCGGGGTTGAGGCACTGGATGTCATAAATCCGGATTTTTCTAAAACATTTGATGCTGTGCGACATAAAAGGTTGGTAAGTAAACTGAGAATGCATGGAGTGAGGGAAAATGTTTGCAAGTCGGTAAGTAACTCAGACATGAAACAAGTATGAAGGATAGCTCACCACCTTGCTCCTTGTTTTCTCGCACCTGTTGCTCCAGCTGATACAATCTTCTTACCACCGCACGGTATCCCGGCTTCCGACAAAGCCTCTCATAAGCAGAACAAGATAAAAAGGAATGGATCCAGTGGTATTGTGAATAATGCTCAGAAATTTATTTACATCCAAAAGTGCAGACGGTACACAGACAGGTTAAAACCAATGCGTTTCAGGCATCACATATCTGCCCTTGATCACGGTTATCACAACTCTGATAATACATCCATGTTAAATAGTGTTATGGGCGATACGTGTGACTTCACGTCATTTCCCTTCATTAAAAACAAGACTTGTTTCTATCGTACATTTCAAATTGTATCTTTTATACATTATATTGCAATACATAGTGTTTAGTTATCCTATTTTATATCCTATTTGATATATCTAATAACTGATGGACACAGTAATATTTCCGGATTGAAATGAGGTTTATTGTACTAACACAAAATGTGCAATATGCATTAAACCAAAATTTGACCGGTGCAAAAGTATGGGCACCCCAACAGAAAAGTGACATTAATATTTAGTAGATCCTCCTTTTGCAAAAATAACAGCCTCTAGTCACTTCCTGTAGCTTTTAATCAGTTCCTGGATCCTGGATGAAGGTATTTTTGACCAGTCCTCTTTACAAAACAATTCAAGTTCAGTTAAGTTTGATGGTCGCCGAGCATGGACAGCCCGCTTCAAAGTATCCCACAGATGTTCAATGATATTCAGGTCTGGGGACTGGGATGGCCATTCCAGAACATTGTAATTGTTCCTCTGCATGAATGCCTGAGTAGATTTGGAGCTGTGTTTGGGATCATTGTCTTTCGGAAATATCCATCCCCGGCGTAACTTCAAATTCATCACTGATTCTTGTACATTATTCTGAAGAATCTGCTAATACTGAGTTGAATCCATGCGACCCTCAACTTTAACAAGGTTCCCGGTGCCGGCATTGGCCACACAGCCCCAAAGCATGATGGAAACTCCACCAAATTTTACAGTGGGTAGCAAGTGTTTTTCTTGGAATGCTGTGTTTTTTGGGACGCCATGCATAACGCCTTTTTGTATGACCAAACAACTCAATCTTTGTTTCATCAGTCCACAGGACCTTCTTCCAAAATGAAGCTGGCTTGTCCAAATGTGCTTTTGCATACCTCAGGCGACTCTGTTTGTGGCGTGCTTTCAGAAACGGCTTCTTTCGCATCACTCTCCCATACAGCTTCTCCTTGTGCAAAGTGTGCTTGTTGACCGATGCACAGTGACACCATCTGCAGCAAGATGATGCTGCAGCTCTTTGGAGGTGGTCTGTGGATTGTCCTTGACTGTTCTCACCATTCTTCTTCTCTGCCTTTCTGATATTTTTCTTGGCCTGCCACTTCTGGGCTTAACAAGAACTGTCCCTGTGGTCTCCATTTCCTTACTATGTTCCTCACAGTGGAAACTGACAGGTTAAATCTATGAGACAACTTTTTGTATCCTTCCCCTGAACAACTATGTTGAACAATCTTTGTTTTCAGATCATTTGAGAGTTGTTTTGAGGAGCCCATGATGCCACTCTTCACAGGAGATTCAAATAGGAGAACAACTTGCAATTGGCCACCTTAAATACCTTTTCTCATCATTGGATACACCTGGCTATGAAGTTCAAAGCTCACTGAGGTTACAAAACCAATGTTGTGCTTCAGAAAGTTAGTAAAAAGTAGTTAGAAGTATTCAAATCAATAAAATGATAAGGGTACCCAAATTTTTGCACCAGTCAAAATTTGGTTTAATGCACATTGCACATTTTGTGTTAGTACAATAAACCTCCTTTCAGTCCGGAAATATTACTGTGTCCATCAGTTATTAGATATATCAAATTGAAATGGCTGTTGCAAACACCCAAATATTTAGAACGAAAAATGATTAAGATTAATAGGGGTGCCCAAACTTTTTCATATGACTGTATATGTATAATCGTTTCTGTAATTGAGACCCTGTGGCGCTCTGGTCTCTAATTCATGAATCCAGTACACCTCACGCAGGCGCACTAGATGTTCCCAGTCTCCTCCATTATGTGGGCGTTTTACCCTTTCTATTCCGTAACATCTGAAACTATCCAGTGCGCCTGCATGAGCTTCTATGAAAAGTCTCGCTGCCCCCGAATGAGAAATTTGCTCTTTTCTTATACTTGCTAAATGTTCTAATATCCTAACTTTCATTTTAGGGATGCTACTTCCAATATACATTTTATCACAGTAAGTGCAGTGTATTGTATATATTAAATGATCTGTATCACAATTAATAAAATTATTGATCTTATCACTTTTACTTTCTACCTGCCCTTTAAATGTGTTTGTTTTGCTGGTATATTTGCATATTTTACAACTTTTTTTTACCACATGCATAGAATCCTTTTAAAGTAAGCCAAGTACTTAAAATTGTGGTGATATGTGGTCATGGTGTGGTGGTATTATTTAGTCACTATGCGCTGGTGATGTGTGGTCATGGTGTGGGGGGATTATTCAGTCACTAAGGGGTTGGGAGATGTGGTGGTATTATTCAGTCACTATATGGTGGTGATATGTGGCGGTATTATTCAGTCACTGTAGTGGTGATATGTGGTTATGGGGTTGTGGTATTATTCAGACACTATGTGCTGGTGATATGTGGTCATGGTGTGGCAGTATTTGGTCACTTTGTGGTGCTGATGTGTGGTGGTATTATTCAGTCACTATGTGGTAGTCAAATATGGCGGTATTATTCAGTCACTGTAGTGGTGATATGTGGTTATGGCATGGTGGTATTATTCAGTCACTATGTGCTGGTGATGTGTGGTCATCGTGTTGCAGTATTGTTTGGTCACTGTAGTGGTAATATGTGGTCATGGTGTGGTGGTATTATTCAGTCACTATGTGGTGATGATATGTGGTCATGGTGTGGTGGTATTATTCAGTCACTACATGATGGTGATATGTGGTTATATGTGTTGGTATTATTCAGTCACTATGTGGTGATGATATGTGGCCATGGTGTGGTGGTATTATTTAGTCACTATGTGATGGTGATATGTGGTCATGGTGTTGTGGTATTATTCAGTAACTGTTTATATGTGGTTATGGTGTGGTGGTATTCGGTCACTATGTGGTAGTGATATGTGGTCATGGTGTGGAGGTATTATTCGGTCACTGTGTGATGGTGATATGTGATGTATTATTTAGTCACTATGTGCTGATGATATGTGGTCATGGTGTTGCAGTATTATTCAGTCACTATGGAGTGGTGATATGTGGTCATGGTTTTGTGGTATTAGTCAGTCACTATGTGCTAGTGATATGTGGTCACAGTGTGACGGTGTTCTGTCACTATGTCCTGGTGATATGTGGTCTTAGTAGGACATTGGTATTATTAGCCTTGGGATTCTGGTTTTGTGTAGCAGTGTTATTTGGTAACTGTGTCACTATTATTTAGTAGTTTTATGTAGCACATTGTGTTAAAGCTTTTCTATAGTTTGGCTTTGGTTGATGGTGATGCACTGTGTCGCAACGTGGCGCATTATGTTAAAGGGGGTGGGGGAAATTTCGGCACCACATCCTGAGTGCAATTTAGTCTAGGAACAGCCTTGGTTATATATATATATATATATACTGGAGTGCCCATGTGTCCTCCAGTATATAGGACGTACAACAGAAGGTACAGAGGAGAATGAATGTACATGGATGTAATATGCATAAAGGATAAATGCTACACAGCGTATCCAGACATGTTGCAGAACATCATGGAGCCAATTCAACTGAAATGAAAATTACATTAATAGATCAGGTGCCAGTTACAGCCCAAAACAGATTGGAGATATTAAATAAAAAGAGATGTTCTGGATGTTCAAATTGCAGACAATCTTTCCTTTTGGGCTTAATGAAGTCACAGAGGTTATATAAACCACCATTAATAGGAACATTTAATTATTATAAAGCTCATGTCATATATTATACTTTAAAGAATATAAAAATCTATGTCATATATCTCATAGGTATAGCATTAGTAATTACAAAAGAACTATAATATGAATCTTACCCACTTCTGAAGAGAAATAGAGATGTTGTGCTCTTGGATAATAGGAACCAAGCTAATAAGTTGCTCCCAGTAACATCTAGAAATGTGATGCTTCAGCTCCGTAGTTGAGCATACAGTATGTTCAGACATTCCATTAATATGAAATGATATACATACATAAGATCCCTTAATGCCATCTAGTGGCAGAAAATTATAAAAGGTTAATTCCTTACTATAAGGAGGAGTAAAACCATACAAAAATGTTTTAGTATAGACTGTATTTTTTTTTTTATTCATAATATGTTTAATCTTCAGTGTGATTTTTAGTGTAAAAAACATTTTTAATTAAGAACAATGTGTGAATTATTGGGTAACAGGTCACTAGTTATGTTTCCGTTAACCCATTAGCTATATAACATTAATACGTATCAACAAATGATTGTAAGGAACTTGGTGAAGTTTTGTATATACACGAATTGTTCAACAATAAAACTCTTTTTATCTACGAGACCTGAGCTTTAGCTCCTGATCACGTCGATCTGAGTATCAGTGCCTGACCAGAACATTGGACTACTAATTACCTGGGGGGGAGGCCCTATATACCTACCTAACTACCTGGAGGGAGGCCCTATGTACCTACCTAACTACTGGGGTACAGTATATACCCATATACCTATTGGGGGCAGTATATATCTGCCTACTATAGAGGACCCTTTATACCAATCTACCTCATAGGTGGGCCCTATATACCTAACTATTGATGGGAGCCCTATACTGAAGGGGGACTTTAGCCACTGAAAACAACTGACTCTTTGAATGACTCTTCTGGCTGAAAGCTGCAGAGTTGAGCATTAAATACTCAAAAAACTACAGCATCTTACAGAATAAGGGACACAGCGCTGGAAACAGCATGTCTGACACTAGCTTGTTCTGCCCTCAGCAAGGGGGGCATGATCTATGTGACAAGTTCTCTTTAATTGGAAGAGTCTGCCTACTTATCTGTCTAAGTTTTAAAGAGAACCTGTCAGCTACTTTACGCTGTTTGAACGACGGGCTCCTAACCCTGTGTGTTTTTTCCCCTGAAACGCTGCGGCGTTTCCAGGTAAACACCCAGTGAAGTTGGAGCAGTTGCGGGGCGTTGAGTCCAATGTGAGGCTTCTCCCTGCCCCCTCAGCTTAACTGACAGTTCTCTACCCATAGACAAACATGGGAGAGAGCAGCCAGTCAATCTGATGGGACGGGGAGAAGCCACACATCAGTCTCATCTCTTACGTGCACAGCGGCTCTCCCTACACCCTAATCAACTTCAGTGGGTGTGTTATCCGGGAACATGGCAGCATGTCGGGGTAACACACACAGGTTTAGAATCGGGTAGCCTACAGCTATTTCATGCTGCCCATCATTCGTATGCATGATGTTTAGAGATCATAATTTATAATCATGTACCTGCTGCATTTGGAGAATGTATTACTGTTCGCATTGTCCAGTATACAGAGCTGTGTACATATCAAAAAGTAAAGTCAAATTAAGTAATAAAGAGGTATTGAAAATAACACACCATTACAGTACTGCATATGACAATATAAATGGCAGAAAACAATGAAAACTAAGACAGCATGTATAATGTTCAATTTTAATGAGCACGGTCCATACATGAACATGAATCCACATTAAAAGCTGAATTTCGCAATGACAGAACAAATATTTAAACAATTAAAATGGAATAATCTATTTCACAAGTAAATAAATAAATGATACCAATAAATAAAACACAGCTATAAATACATCAATCCTCACCCAAGCAGTATGATCGGAATGAAATAAAACAAGATAGGAAGTACTAGGTTCAACTGTGTGTGCGTCCCAGACAGGCAAGCTACTGCTCCACAATATTTTGCCTGCTTATCCAGTAGTAGATGGAGTTGTATTTACAATATGACATTAAACATATGGAGTTAAATACATTGCTAGCAATATACATTGTAGGTAATATTGATAAATAATGATCCAATGCTCCAAACTGTAAATTTGAGAAATCAGTCACAGAACAAGCAGCTTACTCAGTTAATTGACTATTTTTGTTATGTAGTGTGCATGTTAAAACACCAGCAGAAAGGAAGATTATTTTTATAAAATAACATCCCTCAGTTACAAGTTTTAATAGCACTCCCAGAACTTACCTTACTATATGAAACAGAACAGACGTGAGGGGTTATTAGTTAGGCTGCAGCACCCACTAGACAGGCTTTATTTAGGCATGGGAATCTGTCTTACTGACATACTTTATTTACTGGAAATATATCTTACAATTTTATTGACCAAATATCTTTGCTAACGATTGAAAAACACCCATCATTATAGATAGTCATAGTTTTAGCATGTCAGATTAAATCCACATATCAGGTTCAATCCACAACTTCAATTGAAAACCCTCCTTTCAGTTTAGTAAGGCTTTATGCAGAGCCGTGTGCACAGCAGCAAGTAGTCCCACTCTTCCCTCTTAATAAGCTGTAGGCAATCCTTGTACCACTTTATAGTATCCTTTTTCTAGGACAGAATATTTCCATAAAATATAAATATATTTCCATAACAATAAAACATGACATTTTGTGTTTATTTCTGAAAAACACCTCCATGTGAGTCTGAATGAGGTTTTTTATAGGATAGCCTAGGTTCAAGGCTGTATAAAAATGGTAGCATGTAAACCTTTTCCTACTTTTGATAAAATACTGGATATCTAAACTTAGTAAAAGTTTATGAAAAATAACAGTCACTCAGGAGTTTTCAAAAACTTTTACAACCCTCCCTACCACCTCCCACTGTGCTTAAATAGAAAATTAATCCATACTTACCTCTCCAATCATCACTGTTCCAGCACTGCTAGAGCTCCATTGTTCTCCATCGGTTCCTCCCTGATGAGGTCATGTTCGTGGATCACATGATGCTGCTACCAATCACTGACTTCTGTGGTCACTTGCTGAACCATGAACGGGAACAGTGGAATTCTGGCAGCACGGGAATATTGTTTGTGGGAGGAGTAAAGATGGATTCATTTTCTATTTTACCAAAGTGGGAGGTGGTAGGAAGGTTTCGAAAGTCTTGGAAAACTCCTTCAATGTCCTCAGTACAGAGTTTTAGTACTAAGTACTCTGAGCGTTAAATATAAGGCAAATCATTGTAATTCCTGTAGATTTTATTAAATAAAATATAATTGATTAGTTATTATAGGAATATATTACAGGTAATAAATAATATATTTGTTATATCCTGACCCCAATTCTGCTACACAAAATGTACATACATTTTCTAGGAGATACTACATGTGGGTAACTGAAGCACCCTCACTATCCAGGTGATTCCGCTCACTTAGAACACATCAGAGCCAATTAATAAATATCAGATGATGCCGGATCACTGCAAAGGGTATGTAAAGACAGTGTTACCTTACATAGCCTGTACATATCAAAGCCCATGAAGCCTCTTTACAAGAATTCTCTACCATCTATATACTTCTTTGGCAGGCATCTATAAACAAATTTGTTTTAAAGTATCTCTTGCCAAATGGCTACCAATGGTCCCAAAAATCTCCCTATTTTAGAGTTTTGCCCTAAGGCACATAGCAGCTGTTTATGGATATGAATAGATCATATGAAGCACTGTATGCTCAATGACTCCATTTTTCCCTTTCTGTTAGTGGTGCCACTATTTGGATATATGCAGTCAAATCCTTGCTGTCAAATTTATCAGATTTACCCATTGTAGGTTTGAAAACGTACATGCCATAACCATCGAGTCTCTAAATAATAGTGTTCTTAAAGTAGATTCCTTAATTATACTGTATTACCTTCCATATTTTTGGTTACTTTGTAGTCAGTCAAATAATTTTTGCATGCAACTTACAAGAACAGAGCAGACAAGTGAACTCAATGAATTGTGTTTTTGAAATTTCTCTTGTATCTTTTTTAAATCTTCAGAGAAATATTACACTGTGTGTCCTGTCGCTTTGATGGGAGCCCTGCAGTGCCAGATCAGGCAAAGGTCCAGTTTAAATGCTAGGTACTTGATCCATGTAAAACTCATTGTGACATGGCTAACAAACACCTACACACCTCATCAATCAAAGCCTAATGCCTGGAAATGTCTGTGAGCAGGTCACTGGAAGACACGGCGAATGGCACTTGTACAGCCTTTTACTTCTAATTAGTTAATGCTCACTTTGTCGAGACTAAGGAAAAACAAAACCTACGCTTTTAATATTATAGCAACCTGATAAAAGATGAAATCTAGAATTCTTAAATTAAAATATAGTGACTTTACCATAAGTAAAGTGTTATAATGCACATTTTAGACACCAACCATTAAAGAGGTTTTGTCACGATCTCATTTCACACCTCCTGTATCCTGCTCTTCATCTCTGTGCTCAGAAGGAGGCATGTGTGATTTGTTTGAATTGCATATCATGTGACCCAGCAGGAGGACATCACCAGGCCTTTCCGCTTTGTAGTCAAAGAAAGGTCTGTTTATGTAAAGTATTGTGAGTAGCTGAGAGGTAAAGTTTTTGCCTCCAGGCACAAGGGTCCTAGGTTTAAATCCCTGCAGGAACCAAACCTGTGGTTTTTTTTTTTCTCTTTATCAATGCACACATCTGATTGAGGTTTCATTTTTATTTATTTGCACTGGAGTACAGAGGACGGAAGTAGAGTGACAGCACCTGGGGGTGAGCACTCAGTAGCTGCCTGAGAGGAGAAGTGATGTCTAAGCATGTGCGACCAGGACTGAGGAACAGCCCTGGTCGTATACCCTGGAGACGAGCTGTAAACAACGGATAACTAAAGGAGCAGCTAAAACAAAAACGATGCAGCATTTTTAATAATAATGAAGGGTGAAAATGTTTGTTATATCACTTGTAAGCTTTCCACATCAATTTTACTTTGTGGCAAAACCCCTTTAAATGCAGCACTACTTTAAAGGTTGAGTTGTATGATATTTATTATGAATAGTAAAAATTATGGCTTCTCATTATTTCGACTCAGGAAACAAGTTGTGGAATGTTATTCTTATATTTCTGTGCAGGTAGCCAACATTAAGGGCCACATGTATGAAAACGTTCTAGGTCTAAGACTCACTTTGTTGACCATAGCAACCAGTTAGAGCTCCCCTTTCATTATTCCAGAGCACTATATGAAATGATAGGGGCTCTGTGATTGGTTGCAATGGGCAACAAAATGAGTTTTAGACCTAGATAGTTTTCATACATGTGGTCCTAAATTCTACCATTCTGAGATCCACAATGATCAAGTGTGTCTGGGGGAGCAGCCAGTGCCCCCAACTGAATGTGCACATAGTGGGGTATTTTCATCATTCAAAAGTTGTAGATAATAGCATTGTTTGCCTTTTCCCTCAATTTTATGCATTCCTTAAAGAGGATCTGTGGCTGTTCACAACAGATCTGTTTTTGTAAATGCTAGAGTTCCCCATTAAATAAAAATTCTAGAACATCTTTCCTTAGAGCTCTCTGTTGTGTGGTTCCCTTATATTCCTCCTGGATATTCATTACCTATTCATCAGATTTGTGTTACCAATTGTGGGTGTGCCCTGCACAGTCCGAGATTGCTACTCAATATTGACAGAGTCCTTGTGTGGAGGGACACTCCCCTTTGAAATTTGGACTGGTAACACCCATATGACAGGTTGAATAATACAGGAATAACAGAGGAACAGCACAGCACTTAGTTATAAGAGAAGCTGCTCCTTTTAATAACTTTCAATCTTGAAATGATGCTTTGAGCATATAAAATATGGGTATGTACAGGTGTAAGTTCATATACCCTAAATGAAAAAATAAAGAAAAAAAATAAACCTCTTCTGGTCCAGCATTTTAACCTTTGGTCCTCGGCAGTGAGAAAACAGAGACAATAATTGGCAGTGCTGAAATATTAGTGTGTTGTGCTTATTTCTTTGTGCTATTACTCGGTTTCATTTTTATTCTTGTTCCGGTACCAACAGAATCATTTAGCATTTTCCATTTAAGAAATTACATATTAAGTACATCTAAAGAGACTAAACTGATATGTTATTGGATTTTTAAAACTAGTAACTGACATGCAGACATTTGCAATGACATTCCCATATCATATCATCTTTCTTTACTGCCTCTGTGATCAGTTATCAGCATGTAAGACAAAGATTCCACAGCATCTACATGACAGGGGTGCTGACTAGTTTGAGTCACATACAGCTCTAGTGTTCTCAGGGACCAAAATAACATACATGAAATCAAATCATGAAAATAATGAGCTAAAATAATTAATTCAATTCACTTGAATGGCACACAGGTGGTAACAACAGTGTGCTGGTATACTCTTCTGAGCATCAAAGCCCCTTCAAACACCTGATTGGTGAGGGTGCCACAAGTCAGATCCTCACTGATCTAATATTTGCACCCTATGTTGAGATTAAACTAGATTATTATCTAAATAGCAAATTAGAAATGGAAATGGATTATGGTGTTGGATTCACATATTTTTACAAATTCCATGTGTGGAAACTACACAAGATTCCACAACAAGGTTAAAGGGGTTTTTCAGTCTCAGAGTTGTCCACAGGGGAACAGGGCAGACCTCCGGTGGGCTGCTGAGCATTGCAGACCTGGAGTTCCTTTTAAACTGCGTATACATCCTTGGGAGAGGCAGAAAGGCAGATAGGAAGAGGCAAAAAGCAAGAGGGAGACAATAATAAAGCATGTACAGTAGCTGTAGGGTGTTCCCCCAGAATCAACTCTACTGGTGGGCTCCAGAATTAACTCCACAGGTGGGCCCCCAAAATGAAATTCCACTGGTGAGCCCTAGGCACCCCAGTCTAACACTGGGTTTTTTCATCATAGAAAGTACTAATAGGATATTCCATCATTGTCCAGTAGGTATAGGTTCTATCTCTGGGATCCACACCTATCTCCAGAACAGGCCCCCGAAACTCCCTGTTCTGAATGGAGAACTGTGTTCCCGAGTGTATCCAAATGCAGCTGCTAGGCTGTACTCTAAACTCCCATTGAAATGTATGAAGAGGGTCCACGCCTACACAGTCATTTTTTTCATTCAGAGAGGGGAGTTTCAGAAGATTGTCCTGGAGATAGGCTTGTGTTCCAGACATGGGTTCCGCATCTATGTGATATTCATGGGATATCTTATCAATATGCCATCAATGTCTTTTTATATTGCTTTCATGGAGTAATTTAAATGCTGCACGTGAACATAGCACTCAGTTTGAAAGATTCACATAGATCTTTTAGTAATATTGCTTAATTATATTAGGTTAAAGTTTGTACACTGGTTTCAATGTCCGTGCCAAGCATTATCTACAGCAAGTCCTCCTCTGATGAGGGCAATTCTTTTTGCTCATACAATAAACCTATAAGGGCATATTCATACATGACAGATTTGTTGAACATATTCTTGCAAATGAAAAATTCATTTCATACTTCTTAAGGATGTCTTTTCTGCAGCATGGACATTTTTGAAAGCCCTATTCCGATGAATGGCACAGTCATTGAAATTTCTGCAATCAATCTGTCATGTGTGAATACAGTATACTGTAAGAAAAGCACTGCTTTTGAGGAGATTAGTTGTTTACTACAGACTTGTGTCATCTAACAATTACAGAAAATGTTTTTTTCTGTTTTGACTAGGCAACAGAGTCTCGTTCTGTACCCCAGTCATTACATATCTTTTGTAATACCTATCATATTGCATGGATCAACTGGGCAGAAATTACATGACCATTTGTTGCTTCCTGCTTAAAGGACCGCTCCAGTTTTATTTTCATTTAGTAGTGACAGTACGTTTTCTTCCCTGAAGCTGAACACAGGATTTTTCACTGCTGCCACTGAGTCATGTGACCTGCACTCTAAATTGTATGGTTGTGTGACCCAAAATTGAATATCTCTATACATTCTTATGGAGGTTCAAGGTCAGTTTAATAGAAATGCATAGAGAAACAGACTTCCTGTCTGTATGAAAAACATAGGGCCACATGTATGAAAACTGTCTCGGTCTAAAACTCACTTTGTTGCCCATAGCCGTAGCATTTCCAGAACTACAGCAGTGTTCATGTGGGATGGGGAATAAACTATATTGCGGTAAACACATTATCAAATAAACCTTAATGTATTAAATAAATTGATGACATTTTCACTGGAAAAAATTCTCAAATGTAATGCTCATTAGTCATGTTGTTCTTCAGATTTGGGTCAAAGTCAAATTCAACCCAAATCCAAGCTCTTCAGTACGGGTTGGCTGAATCCATTTTGTAGCAAAGCTCACCATAAAATCAACTATAATCCTAAATCTAAGCTAATATTAGGGTTGTTTAAGGTGTTTTAGGAGATTAATTTACCAGTTGTGATGCCCTGGTTGAAGCCTAATTTCCGTTTCGAAGTCCCGTTCAACATCATCTCCGGTTACTTCACCATAAACTCAATATTATGGTAACTAGAAGTGATGTGGGATGTAATGTCTGATATCACCTCTAGTAACCATAACATTAGGCCTATGGTTAAGTAACCGGAAGTGACGTTGGATGAGATCTCTGACTGGAGGTTTGGCCACAACATGAGCAACACGTTAAAGTTAACACTCCCTCGGAGCCATTAAACAACCCCAATCCTAAATTAGCATTATGGTTATGGTAGATTGTAAGGTTAGAAAAAAAAAATTGTGAACCCAAATCTATTCACAGTGTTGGTGGAACCTGTGTCAAATCAAACAGGGCCCCATTAGAACAAGAGTACTCATTAGATATATACATTTAGATTTTAACTAATACAGTGGTGAATCTGCTAACTTTTTTACTTTGAAAATTGCTTGAGCTGTGAAGACGATGGTGCAGTGTGTTCTCAGTGAATCAATAAAATCAGGTTATCACAAGTCTGAGTGAAGTCCTGCGTCAGCAGAACATCTTCATACATTGAATCTTTATTAGGAGAGGTCTCAGTATATTCCTATAGGTTATCACATTAGGACAAGTTCTCTGGTCTCAGGTAGCCGAAGGGATATAAGGCCTCCACCAACAAGGGCAGTGGATGCGATGAGAATTGGAACCACCTTTGTTATGCCAACAAAAGACGCAAAAATTGAGTTTCCAAAAATGGCAGCCAACTTACACAGGCCATTCAGGATCCCAAATGCAGTTGCCCTGTAAAGGAGAAAGTTTTATTAGCTTCTTTATGATGATATTTATTGATGTTCAGTATAGCCAGATATTCAATACAGTCTACACAGGTGAATTTGGGTTGAGTGTTGGATCTCTAGGGTTATAGTATATGGATATCAGTGGTCATTTCTTCTTTAAAATTTATTGATTTACTTATTTGCTGTTTATATAATTTATTTGAACATAGCTGGCGCGCAGAAGTAACAGACCTAGTTTTCATATAGCTTTCAGAGACCTTCAAACCTGACTTGAAGATCTATGCAGCTGTTAGCTTACAAACAATGCTCAGTTATAAAAGGTCCAGTGATAGTTTCAGAATTGCCCTGGACCACTATGTATATGATTGTATTTATTAGCAGGGAGCAAAGTAGAACAGATATCAGCATGATAGATAGGTCTCCCTACTTATGTATAGGCATAAACCTATCAATTATGCTGATGTGTGCGGGAAGAAGCCAACAGCGACAGCCCAGACTGTACTTTACCTGGTGTCCTGACTCACTTTTAAACTGTGTTTTAAACACATATGGTATATCTACAAAATAGGCTATAAATGTTTGAAAGATGCCTGTCCAACCTCATAGACCCAAACCTATCTCAAAAATAAGGATTCCTAGATCCTCCATCCTGCTTCATGCCACAGCTACAAGGAACATACAATAGGTGGCCACATATGTGTGACTCTACATTTACTTGAATGGGAGCACACTTGCTCGGCTGTACTTGGAACTTCCATTAAAGCAAATAGAGAGAGTTGGAAATAGCCCTTTAAAGAAATAATGTACAAAAAAATGTAAATTTTTCACTGTAGATCACTTTTAATTTAAAAGGGACCCGGGAAGGCCAAATCCCCACAAAGGAATTATTTATATGCCCCTTTGAAAAACAACCCCCCTTTTTCCCAATACAAAATTTTTTATGAAATACCTTTTTTCATATTTTTTAATTAAACTGTTTTCTTACAGATACAAATTTGGGCCCAATTTTTTTAAAAAACCTTTTTGCAGTTTTTTTTTATTTTCACGGGAAAAAACCCTTAAAATGTGCTTTGAAATTAAATAAAAGAATAAATAAACAAATTAAAATGAATAAAAATAAATAACTGATTAACCTTGTTTCAACAAATTAAATTTTGGTTTACCTCTAGCTGATATACAGTAAGTTGCAAAAGTATTCATACCCCTTGAAGTGATTGTCATTTGTAAATGTTACAGCCACATACTTAAATGAATATTATTGATATTTTATGTAACATAGCAACACAAAGGACGGGAAATTTAAGTGAAAAGATAAAATGTGTTTTTTCCCAAATTTTTTAAAAATTAAAAAAAACTCAAAGGGGTTTGCTGTTTATGTTTTCCCGGGCCTCCTGAGCCAAGATTTTTAAACCACCTTTACTGCAATACAGCTGCAAGTCTGTTGGGGTAGGGTCCCCTACCACTTGCATATTTGAGAGTGGTTTTAAAACATTCCCGCCTTCTTCTTTGCAAAAAAAGCTCTAGCTCAATCAAAATTGGTTGGTGAACATTTTTTTTTAAGTCATGCAAAAATTCCCCTTTTCCCCCTTTCCCCATAAACCAGACCACTTTCCAGTCCCTGCTGAAAAAACCACCCCACGGCATGACGCGGGCCCCCAAACCCAAGGGCTTAAAGGGTTTGGGTTTGGTGTATTTAGGGTGATATGCAGTATTGGCTTTCCTCCATACATAGTCAAACATTTAAATTTTGGTCTCATCTGATCAGAGCACCTTCTTCAACATGCTTGCTGTGTCCCCCCCAATAGTTTTTTGCAAAGGACTTCTATTGGGGTGCCCTTTTTTTATTCGTTCAGTCTTTTCCACTCATGACTATTAGTGTTGAGCGGATTGCGGTTTGGCCCTCGACATCGGCGGGGCGAATTCGCCATCAACGACAAGATAGTCGATAGTGAGCACTCATTGAGCGATGACCTTTTAAAATCTATGGGAGAGCAAAAACACCTTTAAATTTTACAACCCAAACAGGGGGTGGAAAAGCTGGAATTAAAAATCCACAAAAGTCAAATTGGGTACGTGGGTACATCTTTGGCCCAAAACACTTAGGTTATAAAAGCCCCAGAAAAAAAATCAAAAGACCCTTCAATTTTCCCTGTCCCTTTTACCACAGCATGAACCCTTTAAAAATTATTTACCCACAAAATTTAAAAGTGCCAGAAGGGAGTAGATTTAACCATCATTTTTTCTTTAACTGGGGCATTGGGAAAAACCCTGTCCTGGAACCCCAGCATGAGCCCCCAAAACCCGCATGACCCCCAGATTTTAAAAAGTGCTTTGGGAAAAAAAGCCTTTCAACCACCCTTTTAGTTGAACTGGAAAAATTGACTATCCCTGGGCCTGGGGCCCCAGCATGGGGCCCCCCAAAAATTTCATGACCCCAATTAAAAAGTGCCGGAAAAAGGGAAATCCCCTTTTAAAACCCCCATTTTAGTTAAAAATGGACAAATTGGGCTATCCCTTCCCTGGGCCACACATGACCCTTTAAAACCCCCATGGGCCCACAATTAAAAAGTGCTGGGAAAAAAATTTTCAACCATCATTTTTTTTTTTTTTTTTGAACTGGACTTGACTATCCCTGTCCTGGGGGCCCCAAAAAAATGACCCCAAACCTGCA
Source organism: Phyllomedusa bahiana (assembly GCA_025379985.1). Classification (NCBI taxonomy): domain Eukaryota; kingdom Metazoa; phylum Chordata; class Amphibia; order Anura; family Hylidae; genus Phyllomedusa; species Phyllomedusa bahiana. Next base: position 111,104 of record JAODAL010006568.1, on the reverse strand, counting down.
TGACCCCCACATTTTAAAAAAAAAAGGCCCGGAAAAAAAGGGGTCTTTTAACCACCCTTTTAAATTTTTACTTTGGGCATTGACTAAAATCTGCCCTGGGGCCCCAAACAGAGCCCCCCAAAACCCGCAAAGAAAACCCCCAACATTTAAAAAGTGCCCCGGGAAAAAAGGGGTCTTTCAACCCCCATTTTTGTTTCACTGGACATAAAACGTCCCCGGTTTCCTTTGGGGAGCGCTTTCCCCCCGTAATGAGGGCGACCAATTGGCTTCACTTGGGAAAAACTGGGGTTAACGCTTTCCCGTTCCCCCCAGGGGCCCTTTTTTTTGCATTCTTTTTCCCTTTTTTTAAATCAATGGGGCTGGGGAAATTGTCTCGGGCCCTTTTTTCTCTTTTCCTGGGTCCATACTCCATGTCCTCTGAAAAAACCCACATCTGGTCAAATTTCCCGTACCTCCCTTGTACAATTCAGGGTGAAAATTTTTTTTAAAACCCCTAAATTTTGTAAAATTCAATTTTTAAGTATTTTTAAATTTAAAAAAAACCATTTTTAAAAAAGGGTGGGAATTCCCCCATGTCTTTGGTTTTTTTTTTTTTTTTAATTGTAATTTAAAAGGGGGGTTGGGCTCAAAACAGGGATTGATAAAACTATGTTAAAGATCTTGCAAAAAAAAGTCCCTTTTTTCAATATGGCCATTAACCCGTGTCCTACCCCATTCCTTTTTCTGACAGCACCCATCACCCTTTTAACCACTCTTGACAATTGTGAAGAACAAATTTTCTGTTAAAAAAAAAATTTTTTTTTAATAGGGGCCCCGTAGTATAGCTGCATTTTCCAAAACAAAAACCCCCAAAAATTTTAAACATGACCCTTGAGCCCCTTTTTGGGCAATTTGAAGAACAAATTCCCGTTAGAAACAACATTTTTTTTTAATAGGACCTTTGATAAACTGCATTTTAAAGCAAAATGCCCCCAAAAATTCAAAAACATGACCCTTAGCCACTTTGGACAATTGTGAAGAACAAATGTCTGTTAAAAACAACTTTTTTTAAAAAATTTGGACCTGTAGTATAGCTGCATTTCAAAGCAAAATGCCCCCCAAAAAATTTAAAGCATGAAACCCTTACCACTTTTAAAAATTGTGAAGAAAAAAATGTCTGTTGGAAACAAAATTTTTTTTTTTTAATAAGGGCCTGAAGTATAGCTGCATTTCAAACCCAAAAAGCCCCCCAAAAAAAATTTAAAGCATGACCGTGGGATCCCGAAATGTATTCGGATAATAAAAAATATTTTTGGGACCTATCAAATTTACCGTGGTGATTTCAAAATTGCTGGGTTTAAAATTTTTAAATGCAAAGTAGATCTACAACAAAGCTTTTGGGCCCGCGCCCAAAAAATTTAAAAAACACGAAACGGGAAAAAGTATTCGGATAATACAAGGTATTTTTGGCACCTACAATTACCTGTGGGACTATAAAAATGCTTTTATTCAAATTTAAGTGCAAGCTCCTCAATGAACAAAAGCTGATTTCGCCAAAATTAAAAAAACACGTATCGTTATGTATTCGTTTTAATACAAATAATTTTTTGGGGACCTTTCAATTCACCTTGGTGACCCATAAAAAATTTCTGTTTTTCAATTTAATGCAACTGCCTCAATGAACAAAAAAAAAAAAACTGTAAATGCGCCAAAAATCAAAAAACACGTATCTTTTTATGTATTCGTATAATACAAGTATTTTTGGCACCTTTTCCCAATTTACCCTGGGTGACAAAAATTTTCGGAAGTTTTTTAAAATTTTAAATGCAAGGGGGGATATATCAAAAAAGGGGGGAAAAGGGCAAAATTTTAAAATGAACACCTATCTGAAAAGTATAAATATAAAAAAAGTAGTTTTGCACCTAACAAAAAAGACCTGGGAAGTTTACAGAAAAGATGTGTATCCTATAAGTTTTAGGCTGCCCAAAATACAGGAAATATTTCAATAGAAAACTGTTTAATAATAAAGCTATTGCAGTGCAATGTCTACACAAAGCCCTTGGTGAACTTTATCCAGTATTCTTTATAGAGCTTGTCTGTGTTCGCCCGCAGGGCCCCCCCTCCCTCCTCCCCCCCGTGACTTTACAGCGGTAGATGCTCCTTTAAAATTCTCTACCTAACTACAAAAATTTTCCAATCTCTAATCTAACAAAAATTGTAAGGATCACAGCTAATAGAAAAAAGGTTTCTCTGTGAAGAAAAAATAATAATTTCGCTGAGCTGTTTGGACACAACCAGAGCGCACGTCCTTCTGCTCTGAGACGCTGAGAGACACTGAGGCTGAACAGGAAACGCTGTTCTATGTAAAACGAGGTCCCTGTGATTTTTTCCAGCCAATCGCAACCATAACACATCCCAGTCATGACGTCACCACCACACATCTCACCCTGCTCTATTCTGTAAGCTATTTTTCTGGCCGCCAAAATGACAGGAAGTGCCGGGAAAATGGCGCGATCTTAATAGATGATGCACAGATTTTAACCTAAATTATCGCATGATCTAAAAAATCCGATCACCATAAAAACTGTGCCGATTTCAACTTTGTCGATAATAATAATGACTATTAGTTGTCCTATGGACAGATTCATCCACCTGAGTTGTGGATCTCTGCAACTCCTCCAGAGTGACCTCTAAGCTGCTTCTCTAATACAGTACATCAACATTTAATCTTATGTGGGGTGGCAGAGCGACCACTGGTAGTCGCAGGTTTCTGCCACTAGAGGGTGTGCAGCTGGAAATCTGCAAGCAACACGCCACCAAGGATACCGGGCCTTGGTGGGATAGGAGCCCGCCATATGAGTTGTCAGCCGCAGTAAGCAGTTGGCAACAGTGTATCATTAGTGTGGCTTTTCAGCTGTTCCTGGATCAGCTCTTATTGGGAATAGACAATGTGTTGGGTGGGCGTCTACTCCCCGTGTTTCAGGCTAGGTCTTGGACACATCTCTGGGACTACAAGTGTTACGGGGGCATGGTTGCTACCTGGATGCTGGGAAGTTCACTGCGCCCTCTATAGATTGTAACAAATCCTCAATTTACTTCTGATTCACTGAATCTTTGAGAAGCAAAAAGGAATAATTGTCAAGCCAATATTGCTCATCTACATACGCCGTTTCGGGTTTTGCCCCTCATCAGTGTAGAGCAGAGCGATATTGGCTTGACTGGTGGGAGGCAATGAGTGGCTGAGAGAAGGGGAACATCTCTCCTTATGGAGAGCACCAGTTAAGGTGTGTAGTGTTTTGATTGCCTTTTAGCCCACTACTAAGCATCTGCATATCACAAGGCATTATGGGAAAGGATCTGGGAAGTTCACTGCGCCCTCTATAGGTTGTAAAAAATCCTCAATTTACTTCTGATTCACTGAATCTTTGAGAAGCAAAAAGGAATAATTGTCAAGCCAATATTGCTCATCTACATACGCCGTTTCGGGGTTTTGCCCCTCATCAGTGTAGAGCAGAGCGATATTGGCTTGACTGGGTGGGAGGCAATGAGTGGCTGAGAGAAAGGGAACATCTCTCCTTATGCCGTATCTCCTCTCTACATATGCCGTTTCGGGGTTGACAATTATTCCTTTTTGCTTCTCAAAGATTCAGTGAATCAGAAGTAAATTGAGGATTTTTTACAACCTATAGAGGGCGCAGTGAACTTCCCAGCTCCTTTCCCATAATGCCTTGTGATATGCAGATGCTTAGTAGTGGGCTAAAAGGGGCAATCAAAACACTACACACCTTAACTGGTGCTTTCCATAAGGAGAGATGTTCCCCTTCTCTCAGCCCCCTCATTGCCTCCCACCCAGTCAAGCCAGTATCGCTCTGCTTCTACACTGATGAGGGCAAAACCCCGAAACGGCGTATATGGGATGAGCAATATTGGCTTGACAATTATTCCTTTTTGCTTCTCAAAGATTCAGTGAATCAGAAGTAAATTGAGGATTTGTTACAACCTATAGTGGGCGGATGGTACTTCCACGCTCCTTTCCCATAATGCCATGTGATATGCAGATGCTTAGTAGAGGGCTAAAAGGCAATCAAAACACTACACACCTTAACTGGTGCTCTCCATAAGGAGAGATGTTCCCCTTCTCTCAGCCACTCATTGCCTCCCACCCAGTCAAGCCAATATCGCTCTGCTCTACACTGATGAGGGGCAAAACCCCGAAACGGCGTATGTAGATGAGCAATATTGGCTTGACAATTATTCCTTTTTGCTTCTCAAAGATTCAGTGAATCAGAAGTAAATTGAGGATTTGTTACAACCTATAGAGGGCGCAGTGAACTTCCCAGCTCCTTTCCCATAACGCCTGCTGTTATTTTAGAAATATTGTATTAACACAAAAAGTCTGATGCACTGAATTATACTATCTTAAAAGCCTTATACAGCATTTTCAGCACATTTCTCCTACTTTTTGCTTAAGTTTGCATTACGAAAGTTTTAAATTCAAAAGGCTTAGAATACATATAATATACAGACAATGTATTAAAGAGGTGTTCTTATCAGCACTTTTCAATGCTGCAGATCAGCTCCTGGCTTGATAGGAGCTGACTATCGCAGATAATGGTGATGGCGGCATTTGCGCTATTCTCCTCATTTATTTCTATGGGAGTTCCGAATTGGCTATATATTTAAAACTCCAATCGAAATTAATGGGGAGGATGGCCGCAAGCAAACTATGGGCTGACCTGCAGCACTGAAAAGTGCTGATGAAAACATTTTTTAAACTGATAGTACACATATTCTTATATTTATAACACTAATACAGTGAATAGAAAAGATAAACCATGTACATCACCATTTAATCTTATGTGGTTATAAAGAGGAATCAACATCCGTCACTGACTTTGGACACCATGTTACCAGGTAATGTGCAGATGGAAAACATGTAGCAGAGCTTAACTTGACAATGAACACACTATGATATCACAGCAAAGAAAGTAAATTTTTTCAATGTGTTTTAGTGACTTCTGTTCTGATCTAAGTGATAAGGTGAAGTAAGATATCACTGGCAAATAAAGTTGTTGCGCTATGCATTTTAATACGAATATATTTATTTATTTTTATATACAGTTGAAACCAAAAGTTTACCTACACTATACAAAAATACACATATGCATGTTTTTCTCACTATCTGACATGAAATCAGAATAAATCTTACCCGTTTCAGGTCAATTAGGAACCAAAATGATTTATATTTGCCAAATGCAAGAATAATGAGAGAGAGAATATTTTAAGCCATTTTTATTACTTTCTGTAAAGTCAAAAATTTACATACATTTCATTAGTAGTTCATAGCATTGCACTTAAACTTTATGACTTGGGTCAAATGGTTTGGGACATCCTTCCACAAGCTTCTCATAATAGTTGGTAGGAAGTATGGCCCATTCCTCCTGACAGAACTGATGTAACTGAGCCATGTTTGTAGGTCGCCTTGCTCACACCTGCCTTTTCAGCTTTGCCCATAAATTTTCAATAGGATTGAGATCAGGGCTTTGTGATGGCCACTCCAAAACATTGACCTGGTTATTCATAAGCCACTTTGTACCCAGTTTGGCAGTATGCTTCGTGTCATTGTCCATTTGGAAGACCCATTTCCGCCCAAGCTTTAACTTCTTGACTGATGTCTTGAGATTTTGCTTCAGTATTGCCAAATAATCTTCTTTCCTCATGCTGCCATCTATTTTGGGACGTGCACCAGTCCCTCCTGCAGCAAAAGAAACCCACAGTCCCACCCCTGTGTTTTATAGTTGAGATGGTGTTTTTAGGCTTCCAAGTTTCTCCCTTTTTCCTCCAAACGTAACAATGGTCATTATGACCAAACAAGCCAATTTTAGTTTCGTCAGACCACAGGACAAATGTCTCCAAAAATGTAGGTCTTTTTTTCTGTGTGCATTTGCAAACATTAATCTGGCTTTTTTATGTTTCTTTTGGCGTAATGGCTTCTTCCTGGCAGAGGGGTCTTTCAGCCCATTTTGATATAGTTCTCGTTTCACTATGGAGAATGATACAATCTTACTAGCTTCTGCCAGCATCTTCACAAGGTCTTTTGTTTTTGTTCTTGGGTTGATTTGCACATGTCGGACCAAAGCACGTTCATGTCTGAGACACAGAGCCCGTCACCTTCCTGAGCGGTCTGATGGCTGGACATTCCCATATTGTTTATGCTTGTGTATAAAATCCACAGGTGTGGTCTCTAATTAACTCATTTGTTGCCACTAAACCTATCAGAATCTTCCAAAGACATGACCTCATCAAATGGGCTGTCCGAAATTGTTTAAAGCCATAGTAATCCTAGTGTATGTAAACTTTTGACTTTGCAGAAAGTCATAAAAATGCCTTAAAAATTCCCTCTCTCTCTAATTATTCTGGCATTTGACAAATATAAATAATTTTGGTAATCCTAATTGATCTTTATTCTGACTTCATGTCAGATAGTGAGAAAAACATGCACATGTGTCTTTTTATATAGTGTACAAATATGAGAAAAATAGGTTGCACTCTCTATAATCAATATGGAGTTGGGTGCCAGCAAACTTAAGACCTTTGGCATAGGTCAATGTGTACATGAATGAAAAAAACTTACAGCATTCACAAAAGTTTGGAGAAAAGTGGAGCTTTATTCCATATCCACAAGCGACGTTTCGACTCCTAATAGAGCCTTTTTCAAGCAAACAAATGGTGGACACACATGGCGACATGCATGAAATTTGGCATTAATTTACATTATACTGGCACATTATACTGGCATGGAATGTGCCTGATTTATGAACCCGTTCTACTGTGGGTCATAAATCAGGCGCATTCTAGTGCTAGGGCGATATTTCTGGATTGGGTATACCACTTTGAAAGTGGTATACCCGTTCCAACAGTAATGCACCTAGAAATGCTGTAGCGAAGCTATAAATATGTAGCCTCACTACGGTTCTAGTGCACCCCGCCTCCCGCACACAAACCGAGATTGGGCGCATTATTAAGCGCCACAGGTGCCACCGTTCAAACACGTCGCCCACAGTGTATAAATAGGCAAGTGCTAATACATATGGTAATTAGTGCACCTCATTCGATAATGAATAAACATGATCACTGCAATAATGTGAAGTTTACAATTATTGTGCATTATAAGTGCAAACAATCCAAAAATCAATACTAAAATACATGAAAAATTTGAATATATAATGTGAATCGCATAATTGCCAATAGAATATAACAGAGATGGGGTGGGATGAACTCCTTCTACCTTAGAATATTCATAAAAACATATCAGCTCAGTGAGCATGCTCAGTAGAGACCAATGGGATCACAGGAGGATGATGACAGGGACTGACATCACCAGCACATGTGCAATAGACTACATGAAGGGCTAGCCTTCGTATTGTGTAAGGGCACAATAGTATTAAATAGGTAAACCAACTTGGCACTTAGGTAAACCTAAATCAAACAAGAAAAACAAAGCCTTACTGAGTAGAGAGTTAGGATGTTAATAATATGTTGCAAACCTAAACAGGATCATGTCTATGACCCTGTTTGAGGTTTGGAAAAACGGGCCCAAAAAGGCACCACTGGGAAAAAACCCCAACCTAGTGGGAAAATCCCAGCAGTGTTTAAAGAAAAAAGGAATCATATTAAAAAAAAGGCAGTTTTTAAGTCTGCATTCAAAGCTAAAGTTTCCAATGGCTTTTTCCCCCCTTTTTTAAATTGTACAAAAAAAGGGGGGAGCCATTGTGGTAGAGGAGCTCAGGTTTTTTTAAAAATAAAGCTTTCAGACAGCTTTTGATCCCAATTTTTTATCACATTCTTTCCACAGTTTCCTAAAATTATTTTTTGAAAGGGAAACAAAAAATGTTGATAGAAGTGTGTTTCGATAAGGCATTATTAAAACCAAAGCCTGGGGGACTATTTAAATTATTAAAACACCCCGTTACACCAGAGGGTATATTTTTCCAAAATACCCCAAACAGGTTGAAACTACCAGGGGGGACCAATCGTCTCAGGGGGGTTTTTGTTTTTTTAGTCATTTTTTCAATATTTTTGGGACAAAACCCTTTAGGGAAAGTGCAGTAAAAAAAAAAAAAATCATATTTTAAAGGAAACCTTTTTGCCTCTTTTGATGGGGGTCAGCCTGTTTTACATCTTTTGATTTTGAAAAGGGCATAAAAAGGAAAAAGGGCCCATATGATTAAATTTGGTCCCCTATCTTTCTAACCCCAAGGTAAAAAAATTTATAAAAAGCATTTTTTAAATCTTATTTTAAACCCTGAAATTTACTTTACATTTAACAATGTTTTTTTATTTACAAAAAAGGGGGTACCTCTAGGGGGAAACCAAATTTGTTGCAAAAAACATACCAACATTTTTGTAAAAATTTTTGGAGGAACAATAGGGTTTGTTTCCCCCCCACTTCAAAAAGGGAACTGAGGTTTTGGAAAGTTTTTACAAAAAGACATATTTTTGTTTTTTGGGGGTTGGGTACAGAAGGGGGAAATTTTTGCCCTTTTTACATTTACTTAAAAGGGGGTCCCATCCAACATTAGGTTTACCATTAACTTATTCGAGTGACAGTGTCCTTTTTTTTAAACACTAAGGTGTTTAAAAACAGGGCCTTTTTGATAACTATGAACTATTTATAAAACCCAAAAACCCGGGAAAACAAAAGGCCCTCCGGTAAGAAATTTTTCCATCCCCCAAAAAATGATCAAATTTTTTTTTTCTTGTTCAGTAAAAATTTGTTGCCCAATTGTAAAAAAGGAACCAAAAACCAAAACCATTGTTTGAAAAAAACCCCCAAAGGAAAAAAAAATTTTTGTTGAACAAATAAAAAATATTTTATACCTTTGAAACCAAAAATTTTTTTTTGGTTTCCAAAACCAGGGGAAAAAATTAACCACCCCCGAAAAAACCTTGCCTTTTAAGTTTTATTATAAAAAAAGGGCCAAAAAAAAAAGGGAAATTAAAAATAGAAAATTAACCCCGCCCAAAATTTGTTTTTTTGTTTTACCTTTTTTAAAATAAATTTAAAAAATTAAAAAAAAAGATCCCCTTTTTGGAAATTTTCAAAAAATTTTTTAAAAAATAAGGGGATCTAAGGGGTTTGGCAATAAATTCCTTTAATTTTGGGGAAAGAAAAAAGGGGCTTTTGGCGGCTTTTTAAATCGGTTAAAAACAGCCCGGTTTTTCAGGAAACCCATTCGGGGTTTCCTTCCCGTAAAAAAATCCAACCTTTTTTAAAATGTTTTCCAAAAAAAATTTAGACGGCACTAAAAAAATCTTAAAAAAAGGACAGGGTTGGGTTAATTTGGAATTGGGTGGGGCCCCCCCTTTTGTGAAAAAAAGGAATAAACCCCAACCCCCTTTCTTAGGTTAAAAACCCCAAAGGGAATTTTAGGGGGAAAATTATCCCTAAAACCCCTTTCCAACCTGTTTTTAAACTTGGCCAAAAAAATAGGAATTTTTGGGTTTGGAAATTTCTTTAAAATTTTAACATCCAAAAAAACCCAAAAAAGAAAAATTTTCCTTGTCCGGGGGATAAAATTAAAAATTTTTTTTTTTTTTGTGGGAGGGACCACGTGTGATTTTAAAAAACCCTGCCTGAAAAAACCCAAACGTTAAAAACATTCTTAAAAAAGACTTGTTTTAAACCTCCCCCCAAACATTTTATTGAGATGGGGAAAATCGGGAATGGGAATTTTAGGAGGGCCTATTTGGTGGACACCCTTTTCCATTTTTAAAAGAAGGAGGGGAACTTTTAATGCCCCTTTCAAAAAAAGGAGTTAGAAAGGATCTTCAGATTAGGACCTTTTTAAAAAATTTTTTTAATTAAAAAATTTTTAATTAACATGCTGGGGACTTTTATAGGATTTTGGGCCAATTTGTTTCCCTTTTTTTCCGGGGCCCCCCAACTCAGATTTGGGTTTGGTTTTTGGGAAATATTTTTTTGATTTGTTTTTGATTATTATCTTTTAAAAATTTTTTTTTTTTTTCTTTTTTTCCAATATTCAGGCAGGGATAAGATGAACCGTCTCCTACATTTATTTAATTTTCTGTTTGGTATAGTAAAATTTTTTTATTTTTTTATTTTTTTTGTAAAATGTTTGTCATGTCAAACTCATTTACCTTTGCTCACTATAGTTGCCTGTAGGCCCAGTAGATACTAGGGGTTTTTTCGGGACAGTAATACCAGCGCTATATTAATTTTAATTTTATTTATGCATATTGTGTTTAAAACAAGAACTGAGCCCTGGCTTATCTTTATGTACAATAAATCAGGGTTGGAGGACACCTAGGGAGTTTTAGCTTTGAATCAGACGAATTTCTGTTTTTTAAAATTTGATGCTTTTTCTGTCGCATTTTTAGCTTTAAACTGGGATTGCCCCACTAGGTGGGTGTTTTTTGGGGTGTTTCTAGGGACTGTGTTCCATCCTCATTCAGGGTCATAGACATGATCCTGTTTAGGTTTGCAACATATTATTAAAATCCTAGCTCTCTACTCAGTATAAGGCTTTATTTTTCTTGTATGATTTAGGTTTACCTGCCCAGTTGGTTTCCCTTTTTAAACTATTTTCCCCTTTTACCAATATGAAGGTAGCCCTTATGTAGTCTATTGCAAGTGCTGAGGTGCCAGTCCCATAATCGTTTCTGTGACCCCTTTGGGTTTATACTGAGATGCTCACTTAGGTTTTTGAATGCTGACAGTTCTTTGCAATATTATTATCTGCTGGAAAAATTTTTTATGAATTTCAAGGTAGAAGGAGTTCACCCCCTCATCTTAATATATTTATTGCGATTAGGGTTTTCACATAATTTTTTTTAAATTTTTTTATGTATTTTGATTTTGGATTTTTTGACTTATAATGCCAATAATTTAAACTTTACATTATTGCCTGATTGTTTTTTAATATCTAATGAGTGCACTAAATTTCCTTTTGATAGTACTTGCAACAGTATGAATGGGTGCGCCCGATATTGGCGTTTTTTACAGCCCGATATAGGCCAGCCCGTTTACACATTTTTCAAATCTCCTGCACGCCATTGGTGCGCATTAATCGCACCCTTTTTAAAGTGCCCCATTTTGGGGGGGGTGGGGAGGTGGGGCGCACTAGAACCTTTGAGAAGCTAAAATTTATGCTTTGTTTGGGATTTTAGGGGCTTTTAGCGGAACAGGAATACCACTTTTAAAATAATTCCTGATCCGAAATGTCCCCAAGATGGAATGCGCCCAAATTTATAAAATCGGCACATTTTTTGCCTTTTTTAATAATAAATTTGGGGATGTTAAAGCCAAAATCTAATTTGCCTTTTTTGTCCCTTTTGGGTTTTCTTGAAAGAGGGTCTTTAGGGCGAACCGGCACCTGTAATAGGAAAAAGCTCATTTTTACAAAACTTTGCGAGTTCTGACGTTTTTTTTTCCCAATACTGTGTGTTTATATTAAAATATTAATTAATATAATAATATAATATATATTTATTATTTTATAAAAATATATTTTAATATATATATTATATATTTATATATATATTATAAAAAATCAGTCATTTAAATTTTTTTTAATGCAGTTTGGGGGTTTCTACCATCGTATAAAAAAAATAACCACATGTCTAATACTTTATGAGGGAACTTGATTTCAGTTATATTCTTCTGTTCCACTTTGCTATAACTAAGCTTATAACGTATGTTTTGTGGGTAAAACACCTGTCCATATCACAGAAAAGAACACTGAAAACAGATTATAGTACCTTTTATTTGTAGGGTAAAGCTCCACAGTAATAACATCCAGGGCATTCCATGCAGCTATGCTAGTACCACAGAATAGGCACTGCCAACCAATCATTGCAGATTCACTGTTACCAAAGAAGAGGAAGAAACAACAAACTGCAGAGATCAGCATTGATCCAGCTGTAAGAGAACACAAGATGGAAGGTTTTACAATGAAGAGAACTATTAGTTGTCAAGAGAATTTACCACCATGATTTACCATGCTTGATTTTACACCCCATGGATCATTTACCTAAGACATCAATTTGTAGTTTTACAAAGCAGTTATGTTAGTTTTGTGCAGTCCTTTTTTTCTGTTGTATTGTGTTTAAGACATGTATTTCTAGAATGTGCCATATTTAAAGGGGTTTCCTCACCAGGAAGATTTGCTTTCAGTATAAGGGGACTGTTATATATGTAACGGATGTGGTAGTGGATCCTCTGGATCACCACAAGCGATGGTGTAAGCCACGCCAGGGAGCGGAGTCTAAGTAGGTCCAGTGTTCACCAGAGCCCACCGCAAAGCGGGATGGACTTGCTGCGGCCGATTACTACCAGGTCGCTACCCCTGGCGTGACTTGCTTGCGGTGGCAGCCGAGGTGTTGCGCGGTACAAAATCGTGAAGCAGGCTCGTAGTCGGGGACAGGCAGAAGGTCAGGACAGGCGGCTAAGGTTCGTGGTCAAAGGACGGAGGCAGAAGGTATGGTACACGGTAAATCAGAACAAGGCTCTTTGGAACGCTTCCTCTCAAGGCACAGGGCACTATCGATTCGGCAAGGTGCTAGGGAAGGGGCCCAGGGCCCTTAAATAGGGTCTGCGCCCGGTGGGGACCATCCCCGGCGCACTGTCCCTTTAAATTTAGTGAGGTTCCCGGGACGGAAAAAGGAGCGTGGAAAGGTAAGTGGGACACAGGAGCGCCGGAGTGTCCGCAGCCCGAGCGTCGAGCTGCGGCACCGTCCGCAGCAGGAGGCGCTGCGGCGTTGCGGGTGTGCCTGCGATCCGACACGGGGGTCGCAGGGACACCCGTAACAGTACCCCCCCCTTTGGCCTCCTCCTCTTTCTGGCCCGCATAAACCTAGACAAGAGGCCCCAATCCAGGATGTTCTCCTCCGGCTCCCACGACCTTTCCTCCGGGTCCAAACCCCTTACAAGTCGACCATAAAAAATCGTTCTCCCCCTCTACCGTCTTGATGGCCAAAATTTCTTTGACGGCAAAACATGGTGGATGTCAGCTACGGGAGAGGGGGGCCACTGACCGGAGAGAACGGTTATGGGATGATCGGTCTTCAGTAGGGAAACATGGAAGGAGTTTGGGATGTCCATGGGTCGGAGGGAGCCCGGAGCTTGTAGGCCACAGGATTAATGACGGCATCAGGACTCAAAGGGACCTAAAAACGGAACCCAGCTTTGTAGTAGGATTTTTAAAATGGTTAATTATCTGGGACAGCCATACCTTATCCCCTAGGGACAAAGGAAGGAGGGGGTATTCTTTCTTGTGCTCGCTTGGGTCTTCATCACGGGCAGAAGGCTGGAGCAGGGGATGGCGTGTCTCTCCAGACAGCGGATAGGTCGCGGACAGACCTATCCACAGCCAGGGGACATCGGAGGAGGCAGAGGGCAGTGGAAGGGGTGGGCGGGGATGGACCGAAGACAATGGAGGAAGGGAAGCTGCCCCAGCGGAATCAGAATCCCAGGGAATTATACGAAAATTAGCCGCCCACAGTAGCAGACTTGACCAATTCTCTTGTCTTGGCAGGAAGTGAAGTGGCGGAGATTGGTACCCAGGACTGATTCACCCTCTCCCACTTGCCCATTGGATTGTGGGTGGGTTTGCAGGAGGTGAAGTCGTATACATTGTAGAAGCGAACAAAGGACCTCGCCAAAAATCTCGAGCGAAAATCTGAACTCCGATACACGAAACTTATGTACTAAGGGAAAGTCCAATGCAGACGCGAGATGTGTTTTGAAAAAAATAGTGGCGTGCGACGGCGCAGAAGGAGGCCAGGCAAGGGAACAAAATGAAGACCATTTTGGAAAAACGGTCGCAGTGACAACCCAGAGACAGTATTTCCCTCTGAGGGCGGTTAGTCAGTATGATAGTCCATGGCAATATGGCTCCAAGGACAGCTAGGGCCACAGGCAGGGGGGATTGGGAGTAGTCTGCAGGTTTTGAGGCGAGGTGAATTGTTGCATGGCACAGGTGGTACAGGCCTCCACGAACTCCTTTAATATCGTTGGCGAGACCAGGCCACCCAGTAGAACCGGGGAAATCATACAAACAAGCCTCCGTACCCGAGGGGTGTCCAGCTATACGAGGGAACAGTGACCCCAATTCAGGATCCTCAACCAGGAGCGACATACGTCTTCCTGGGGGGAACCTCTAGGAGGTTAGTGGGAGCCACAGATATCAGACGTTCCGGGAGGTACTCGATATGTTATGGAGCCACCTCTTTTCTCCCACTAACATGGAGGCACGAGAAAGGGCATCGGTCAAGAATGGATACGTTGTTAAAGCGGGCAAAGAAAACAGAGACACATCTCGCTGACGAGGGTTCAGAAGTTGCGCTGTTCTGGAGACTAGAGGAAATTTTTCGTGGTCTGTGAAGATATTCACAGGGAAACGAGCACCCTCAGGGGGTAGGCGCCATTCTTCCAGAGCAAGCTTAATTGCTAAAGTTACCAATCCCCAATGGTTAGTTTTCTCTCTGCGGTGAGAAGGTCTGGAAAAGAAAACCCACGGACCGAGTCTTGCCCTGGGGCTTTTTTTTTTCGGGTCGCAGCGCTACAGCACCCATGGAAGAGTCGTTTGACTTCTAAAAAGAACGGTTTCTCGGTATCTTGGCGGATAACAAGGTGTGGATGCGAATGCTGCCTTCAAATTGGAATAAAGGCTTCTTCGCACGCCGGAGGCCACAGTTTTCAGTTGGCATTGTTTTTTAGTAATGAGCCACAATAGGTGCTACAACTGTACGAAAAAATGCGGAATAGAACTGACCGGGGTAAATAATTTGCGAAGCCCAGGATGGTTGTTACTGGCCGAAGGCCAACGGGGTCGGGGCCCGGTAGGAAGGCAGAGAGATTTGGTGGAGGTCCATCGCAGAACCTTATCAGAGATGTTTGTATCCCGAGGAAAGGATGGTGGTCTAGGTGGGAATAGGCACTTTTCCAGTTTAGCGGTAAAGATGGTTTCTCGCGCAGGGTTGCAGGACCTGGCGCACATGACGACTGGTGGGATCCCAGATCAGGTGAGGAATACCAGGATGTCATCCATGGTAGACCACTCTACACAGACATACAGGAGGTACTCTGAAAATGTCATTAACAATTCTTGGAAGACGGCGGAGGTTTGCATTAAGCCCTGTAGGGCATCACAGAAGATACTCAAGTTTGCCCATCACGAGTATTGAGTCCGTCTTCCACATCGTCGCATTCCGGATCCGTATGAGTTATATGCCCCCGCAAGTCCAACTTGGGAAAAGACCTTGGATCCCCGGAGGACGATCAAAGAGTTCCACTGATTAAAGGTAAAGGGTACCGGTTCTTGATGGTGATCTTATTTAGACCACGGTAGTGGCACCCGCCGGAGAAGTCGATTTGTGGATGAAACCCTTTCGTAAATTTTCTTCCACGTAGGCCAACATCGCCTGAGTTTCAGGTACGGAGAGCGGGTAGGACCCTTACCACCGGGGAGATAGTCCGAGGTTAGCGGGTCTATGGGGCATCACTACTGGCGGTGAGGAGGAATTATCTCGGCTTGCTTTCGGAGGAAAAATCTTGAAAGTCCTGCTGATAAGGTTGGTCAGCCACGGTAGTGGCTGAAGTAGGATACTGCGGAGGACTGGCGTGCACCTGGCAGGATGCCAATAGACAACGGGAAGACTTCACCCATCTTCCAATCGGGCGTAGGGGCGTGACGCTGTAGCCAAGGGAGCCCCAGTAGAACAGCCGAGGAAGAACGGTGGTAACACGAAGATCGTGTTCCTTTCCCTGTGCAGTGGCTCCTACCTTGTAAGAACCACTGGTTCAGTCTGTAGTGGATGGAGTCACTTAAATAGCTCACAACTGACGGTGAGATTGACCATGGGGTTGGTTCTTGGCGGAACCACCGAGGACGATAACTTGGTCACCAGCGAAGCATCCATATAAAGCTCCAGCTGATCCGGAATCCTGGAATGGCCGGACCACTCGGAACTGAGATTTCCAGATTGACGTGACCAGAGCTGGCAGCATAAGCCATGGAGAGGGAATTACTCACACTAGGGACGCTTTCTCCCCATGAAACCTCAGGTGCATGCGTTTTCCTGGAGGGTTGTGAAGAAGTGTGGCAACCCCTATGGAAGTGTTCGGGGCTGCAGCAGTAGAGACAAAACTTCTCCTCACGTCTTCGGGCAAGCTCTGGGGAAGTCAGGCGGGTACTGTCCACTTGATGGCTCTTCCAAGGCTGGCTGGGTAGGAGGCAGGGGGGGGAAGCTGAAAACACTGGCGCAAAAAGGGGTACCCCGACGTGTTTGAGCTAGTTCACGCTCCTGGCGGGGCTCCTTCCCGTCTCTCCAAGAAGCGGATGTCAATGCGGGTCGCCAGGTGGATGATCTCACTTAAGGACGTCGGAGGGTCCCGGGTGGCGAGGGCATCCTTGATCTAACCGGAGAGGCCCTTCTTGAACGTGTCGCACAACGCTGCGTCATTCCAAGCCAATTCAGAGGCTAACGTGCGAAATTGCACGGCGTAGTTGCCAACGGAGGAGTTCCCCTGCTGTAGGTTTAACAAAGCAGTTTCAGCAGACGAGGCGCGGGCAGGCTCCTCGAAGACTCCGGGGAAAACTCCTGCAAGGAATGTCGCCAGATCAGCTGTGATAGGATCGCCTCGGTCCCAAAGTGGAGTCGCCCAGGACAGGGCTTTCCCGGAGAGGAGACTGACCATGAAGGCTACCTTGGACTTTTCGGACGGGAACTGGCTAGCCATAAGTTCCACGTGGAGGGCACACTGGGTGATGAATCCCCTGCAAAGGCCCTTTGAGTCCCGTCAAACTTTCGTCGGCATGGACAAGCGGAGTTTAGGGCCAGCGGATATCCCCGGAGCGACTGCTGCTGATTGAGCCACAGCAGCCGATTGCTGCTGCTGAGTGGCCAGGAGCTGCTGCATCATAGTAGTCAGTTGGTTCAGCTGTTTCGCTTGCGGCGCGATCTGCTGATAGCTGAGCCACGATGGTGGTGATGTCAGAGACGCTCGGTAAAGGCACCTTGGTGGGATCCATGGCCGAATCAAACTGTAACGGATGTGGTAGTGGATCCTCTGGACCACCACAAGCGATGGTGTAAGCCACGCCAGGGAGCGGAGTCTAAGTAGGTCCGGTTTTCACCAGAGCCCACCGCAAAGCGGGATGGACTTGCTGCGGCGGATTACTACCAGGTCGCTACCCCTGGCGTGACTTGCTTGCGGTGACAGCCGAGGTGTTACGCGGTACAGAATCGTGAAACAGGCTCGTAGATTCTAAACACACTAATTGATTACTCACTTTCCAAACAGTTTAGATAAGTGAAAAAAACTTGCTGGTAATAAAGTCAGTTTAATTGGAGCGCAGTTAAAACTGTACCAAAACTTCGCTGTGTGAAAGTACCCTTAGGGACCATTCACATGGCACAGTGCAAAAACCGGTTGGAAATCCTGACCAGTATTTGCACTGTTTTTGTGCCGTGCACACGGCCGCTGGGGGATAGCTTTTCTCCACGGTTTGCAGAGAAAAGCCCCCCCTCGCATTGAGATGTTCATATTCTGCCCGAAAACCGGGTGGAAGAATGAACCTGTTCAATGTTTGTCGTACCGCCGGTGGTCTAAAAAACTGCCCGGCAAAAATTGCCCAGTGTGAACTGCTGCACAGGTTTTCCATAGCAGTCCATATTAAAAGTTGTCATCCGGTTTACAGATGGTTTTCAAAACCGAAAATCGTCTGTAAAAACCGGGTGAAAACCCATGCCGTGGGGACAAGCCCTAAGAGATAACAATCTCCTGCACTCTCAGAACAGCTTTAAATTAATATATGCTAATCACTGCTGGAGACCCACCCACAGCCTGAGCAGATGGGGTGAAATGCAAAACTGCAAAGTCGTCAGTGTATTAGCGTGCTGAGAAAACCCCTTTGAGAAGACGTTAAACTTGTTCCCAATGTGGTAATTTCTGGCAACAGCTTTTTTGTTTGTTTTTTTGTTTGTTTTGTTCTTTCGTTCTTGCATTCCAAGAAGCATCATTTTTCATGGAGGAGCGATGGCTTGTATTTTTAATGGAGACATTCAATGCACCATACAATGAATTGAGAAAATAAAAAAAATAGTACTTAAGGAGAAAAAACATTGTTTTTTGAGTTTACTTCTATGGAGAAATGATCTATTTATTATGTGGGTCTGCAGAATTCTAGCGATACCAAATTTATATATATATATATATATATATATATATATATATATATGACTATTCAAAAATGAAAACTTTTTTTATTCTTTTTTGGGGTTTTTTTTTGCTTTGTACTGCTACTTTTCTAAGACATGCTGAGTATTACAAATTTTTTGGCAAATGAAGAGACCAAAGCAATGCAATTCTGGTGTTTTTTTACAGCATTTCCCATTTGGGATGAATAATACTATTTATACATTGACATAAAATAATGTAGTTTAATAGATCAACAGGAGCTGCAATACTATGTGCAATGCAATGTTCATTTATTTATTTATTTTTAATATGTCATAAATAAGAAAAACGGGGTTGATACTATCAAACATTTTAGATATTTTTAATTTCATTTTTTTAGTCCCAGTTGGGTTTTTGCACACCAGGGAGCCCAATTACTTGTACTCTATACTGCAGTACATACACATATATATCAGAGTGCCCCTTTCATTTCATATAGTGCTCTGGAAAAATTAAAGGGGCGCTCTGATTGGTTGCTAGGGGCGACAAAGAGAGTTTTAGACTTAGACAGTTTTCATACATGTGGCTTACAATCTACAAGGAAAGGGGTCAGAGATAGAAGGTGAGGGGCAGACATGTTTGTGGAGGGTGTAGTGACAGCAGGGTTATTGTGGGTTATAGAATATCCTGAAGAGATCGGTTTTCAGGTTGCGTTTGAAGCTGGTGAAAGTGGAGGAGTGTCTGATGTGTTGGGGCAGTGAGTTCCAGAGCATTGGTAAAGCATGGGAGAAATCTTAGAGATGGTTGTGTGAGGAGCTGACAAGAGGAGAGCAGAGAAGAAGGTCCTGTGAGGAGCAGAGATTGCGAGAGGGGAGGTATCTGGAGATACCACTCTCCTTTCTATCAATAGTTAAAGTTGGGTGTTCTCTAAAGTGTGTTTTTCTAAACAGTCAGAAACACACTTTGCAGTTTTCGGAGTCCAGATGCATAATCAGTAACAGGGCACCCCGAATTTACGTTCAATTTATAGCTCTGGTGATGTCTTATGTAGCAGGCGATTGATTAGGCCTTTTCAAGCACCAGTTCCCAAATTTAACTGTAAGTTCAGCATCTCATATACATACACAACCCTGAAAGTGTGATGCACTGCGCAGGAAAAAATTTCTAAATTATTTAACAGAACACATGTACAGAATAATATCTTACCACAAGTATATTGAACACAGTGATAGAATAATAATGGGATATTACATACTGTGAAGTCACTACACGTATAATATATAAGTCATAATAAAAATGCAGTTGTGTCACTGTCCAGAGCTTATAAACCATAATTTCTCTTCTCAAGCATAATAAATTGTGACACTGCACGTGGGTAATGATCATTAAGATAAAGTCATAAAATGTAAATGATAGTGATGGCAGAGGCATTTATTATGATCACAGTATATCCCTATAATGTTGTAATAAATATAATCCTGCCACAAAATAAAAAAAACCATACACATGATGTCACATGGGTAATAAAACATTTGAAGTGATCGAGAACAGTTACTGCAGTGATGCCACAGTATAAAAATGCTCACTGTGTTGTCAGAGAATCTCTAACTTTGCTCATCCTGATCTTCCTGGTTTAAAGATGTTCTAAAACTACTGTGACATTTACACAACTAGAGCCACAATGGGCCACAATAATAGGGACTGTTTGAGATAATCTGTGATCAGTTCTCTGTTCCTCTTGTAATTCTGCCTGGGCTCAACTACTTGTTTGCTAAAAGAGAGACTAGTTTGATCTTGGTTACTTACCTATCATCCTTATCCTTCCAATCTTGTCCATAAGGAGAGCCGAGATGATATTTCCAGGTAATACAGACAAGCTTCCAAGAAAACTGACCAGGTAAATTAGGAAATCATTATCTTCTTCAAAGTCAATATCACAGTCGTCTTTATGATTAGAGAATGAACTGTTTATCAATGTGCAATCAATGAATCTGTGCTCATGAAGATCTGCATGAGAGACATATAAACAATTTAAGTGTGACAGCAGAGAGCCAGTGTTAATTATTTCATGACTCTCAAACATTTCAGCAGTATATTATATACACTAAATTTTCTGTATTGATCTATAGCTCAGAATCTCTGATAACCTGGCAAGGCACCATAGTGATATACGTCTGGGCACTTTTGGAGTATTAAAGTGAGTGAGACTATTGTGTTGCACACTACACAATTAATTTTTGTAGCACTGTGTGCTACAAAACTAATTGTAGGGAACAATAGTAAAAAGAGATACTTTACTAAAGAATTGGTGCACATCCTTATATCATACAACATAAATGATTATAGGCAAATTAAATGAGCTCAGCAGAACTGTCCATCCCAACCTATTTGTGGACGGTAGTTTTTTCAGCACTTTTCATTTTTTGAACTGTTTTTGTCACTGATCTTGTCCAGGTTTTTAAGCAGTTTCTGAACTGTTTTTTTTTTCAAGTAGAAAAGTGTACTGAATGTGAATGCAGTTTTTTTCCAAAAACCTGAATAAAAACCGTTCACTCACTTTCTGCTCAATTTTCCTTGACTTCAATTTTCTGTCTGGAAACCAAGGAGAAGAATGAACATGTTCTAAGTTTTTCGGACCGCCGGCAGTATGAAAAGCCTCCAGCAGAAAATCCGTTCAATGGAGACCGCTGAACGGATTTTCTATTAAAGTCTATGGGGATGGTTGCTTGTCAGTTTTCAGGTGGTTTCTAAAACTGCAAACCATCTGAAAAACTGACCAATAAACCTTGCCGTGGGGACAAGCCCCAAGCCTGCAGAAACAGTCCCCAGATGACAGCTCCCTTGCACAGCTGGTCTGGAACAAGATACAAGTGTGAGACAGTCCCCAGATGACAGCACTTCTGCACCACTGGATTGGGCCAGGATAATAATAATAATAATAATAATTATAATAATAATAATAGAGAAAGGAACAGGAAGGAAGGAGAGTGAGCAGGTGGGATATGTGAGTTTATATGTCTACAGCTGTAAAGCTATTGCTCAGGGACAACTGCAGTAGTGGTTGGAATACAAAGTGTGTTGTGTAACCAGATGTATGCACCACCTGTCTGTAAGAAGTACTCGCCTTGAAAGTCTGTGACTAAAACCTGCAAGTTTTCCCATATTGCTGTCTCTGTGTTTTTTTTCAGTGCTGATGTATTACACCTCTCAACACACCACAGATAGACCCAACAGCAAGCATCCACCTAGCTGCACCTGCCTCAACATTACCTGTACACCTTACAGTACCGTTTGTCCACTCACGATACACTTTCACCACAGCAGAACATAACAGTTCACAAACTGCACAGTCTCAGAAATCTTGACACACTTGGCCGGAAAGCCAATTATCATCCCTTTCTACTAGTCAGATAAATCACCTCTTTTTTCCATGAGAGTGGGATATGTAAGCTTTTGACTCATGTTTGCCTTCATGAGCTCCGTGCTGTAGTAAGTGGTCATAATAATGTGACTCAGCTAATAAGCAATGCACAAATAGAAAAAAACATGAAAATTAATCAGGGAACTGCATATACAGATAACAAAAGATGAACCTGCACCTTAAGTGTTCTATCTGTACATATAATCTACACTTATTTTATGTGTTATATCTTCAGTTATGTTTGTGGACTATTTTTTCTATTATGAGCTGTGTTGTTTCGGATATTATTTTAAGTGTACACTTTCCTCACCCATGTGTACAGTGTCGGACTGTTATACCTGAGGATCCTGAGGCGCTGAGTCTGACACATACACACCAAGCAGGGCAAGCGGCATGATCAGTACATCACGCCGCCTGTACTGCTTACTACTGTGGGCTGTAGGAGTGGGCCCTGAGGCCTATGGCCCACGGCAGTAAGCAGTGCAGGTCCTAGGACTCAGAGACGATGGGAGCTTGTGTCTTGGTGTAGGTTGCATGACGACGCTACACCCCCACTCTGAATGCAAGCACCCAGCGCATTCCCTGCTAAGCGGGAAAACGAGGAGAGGAGAAGTAAGTTTTTGGTTTTTTTTAACAAATGGGGGCATGTATATATGGCTACAGGGGGCAGTATGTGGCTATAGGGGGCAGTATATGGCTACAGTGGGCAGTATATGACTACAGGGGGCAGTATATGCCTACAGGAAGCATGTATAGGGCTACAGGGGGCATGTATATGGCTACAGGGGGCATGTATACAGCTACAGGGGGCTGTACATACATACCACCTACTAACAGGTCTCATTCCCAAACCTACGGGCATACTTGAGGGGGTTTTAACCACCACATGGCTGCCTACCTACAGGGGGCCTTTATGTCTACCTACCATGGGCCTTTATATCTACTTACTAGGGTCCCATACAACTACTTAGAAGGGGGTTTACCCATTTGCCTAGTTTGGGGGGTGTGTCTACCTACTATATTGGGGGTTTACTTACCTACTATATAAGGACAAAAAAGAAGATGAAAATTTGATACACAAATGAGAGTACTTTTACTGTGTGGGGCACTAGAGGGTCATTATTACCATTGGGGGAACTATATGGGTTTGTACGGAGGTGGGAAATGTTAGGGGAGTACTGGAAAAGTGAGGAGTCTAAGATGTCTGTGTCTTAAACTCTGAAGGAACGAGTCATAACGGTCTGGACCAAATTGAGAAGAAAAGGGAGAGAAATTAACTCAACAGAGAAATGTCTCTGGTGAGTCCCTGCATATAAATTTACTGTAATCACTTATATGTGTGCAGAGTGCATGCCTACAACTGGTATCTACCACTATATGGTCACTGTATGGTGGTAATATTGGTCGTAGTGTAATGGTCACTATGTGGTGGTGGTATTATTCAGTCAGTATGTGGTCATGGTGTGGTGGTACAAGGTCTTAGTGGAATTTTTAGTAATTTTCTCCTTGGGATACTGGTTTTGTGTAGCGGTGTTGTTTGGTAACTGTATGACCATTGGTTAG
Organism: Phyllomedusa bahiana; assembly: GCA_025379985.1. Classification (NCBI taxonomy): domain Eukaryota; kingdom Metazoa; phylum Chordata; class Amphibia; order Anura; family Hylidae; genus Phyllomedusa; species Phyllomedusa bahiana. Next base: position 87,939 of record JAODAL010006568.1, on the reverse strand, counting down.
TGGTTTTATACTCTACTTTGTGTTATAGCTTTTTATATACTTTTATTAATATAAAAGGTATCATTCGGGGAGGGGGGACATATATCTTTAGACCTTTTATGCTTACTACCTGATGTCATGCTGGAATTAATTGAGGGAGACTCAGGAGCCTCAGCGCCCCATCTTGATTACAGCTTAGTGTGATGATGTCATCACATCGGTTTGTATAAGTTGAAGTGAGACTGGACAGGACACCATACAGATTTTGGAGGCAGAGAGGCACAGCGTTCCCTAAAATCAACTTCTCTGGTGGGCCCTTGGCACTCCAATCTGACAACGCTTGTGTATATATTTAAGTGCTGCTAGTGTCCATTAACATGTTGCCTAGGTGGTTGCTATTCTATACAACATTATGGCTGATTTTTAAATGTTTTAGTCTCTTTTGGCTTGTCTATAATAAAGTGTATTATGTTAGGATGTGCGTCAGTTCTCTTGTGCGTGTAATATATTGTGTTTTCACACTGGCTGCACCCGTATTTCTTATTGTGGTGCACGTTATTCGTTTAGAAAAATAATTATAGGGGGCACCATGTGTCATATTATTAATTATAGAGTTACAGTGTGGATTATATTTGAAGGGGCACAGTGTGGATTACAATTATAGCGGTTACAGTGCGTTATTATTTATTATAGAAGGTACAGTGTGGATTCTGATTAAAGACACAGAATTTTTGGGATGTAAGGGGGCAATGTGGTTTATAATTAATTGCAGGGAGCACAGTGTGAGCCATACTCGTTAAATAACAACTCCCAGCTTATCTGTACAATTGTTCATGTCATATTGGGAGGTGTAGTTACAGCACACATTAATCTACCTTGGTAATTGTTTTTTTTACCAATTTATTAGAGTAGAAATCACTCCAGTTAGGGAACTTGTTAAATATCTGAATCTCACCCCTACAGTGGGGGAGCCAGCATGATGTCTCTCTGCCAGAATTTTCTTTAAACTAAAGAAGTTATTTTATCTTACCTGTGTTGTGAAAATATGAAGATTTTATGGTGCAGTTCTTAAAAATGGTGCCCGTTGAAGTAACATCTTCAAAGTAGCATTCATCAAAGACACAGTCTTCAAAAGTGACATATTTAAACTTCATCTTATAGAACCTTAAAACAAATTACAAGTAATACATGAGTGGACGAGAGGAGCATTCTGCTTAATCTGATGACATTGTAAATAGCAGTAAAATACATTGTTCAATAAAAATAAATGTGTCCAAATTGCAGGAATATACTCTGATATATAATTACCTTTTATCTTAAACCTATTACAATATTCTGAGTACATTTAGTAGTTTACATTAACAGTATGCATGGGCAATATATACATTTATTCTTTTTTCTTTATGCGCCATTTGTGATGTTAATACAATGGTGATATTTCATTGTGGACACATCTGGATTCTTCCTTAGTGCCACAAGATGGCAGTGCAATTCAAGCAATATAAATAACAAAACTTGTAGACAGGATGTGAATACGAAGGAGACGTATATAAAATATGTGCAAAAAATGTGGCTCACCTATAGCAGACTTCAGTGTCCATGTAGATCTCAGGATGAGGGTTTAGGCTTCCAAGAATGCTGTCGCCAAACACTTGCTATGCAAAAGTATCCCCAGGAAGAATCACCTCGGCAATGGCACCGCAATGCTCCGTCAATGAAATCTCCGCTCGGAAGCAAACTAAAATAAATCTCTTTATTAGCAAAGCTTAAAATGGACCAAACAGACTGACGCGGTACAAAGTAGTGCAACCTGACTAACGCGTTTCGGGCTAGGCGCCCTTGTTCACAGTAAATTTCCTGAGTACAGCTGTCACTATATAAAACCATCTGAAAACCAATCATGATACAAGGTTGCAAACATGTGACTAGGATTTCTAATGACCCCGGAGCGTGGAACAAAAGCCTGTGATCTGTATAAGGTAAGAGTAAAATGCTTTAAATAAACTGACTAAGCAGCAACAACTACTTCTAAACCCTATACCCATTGGTGCTATAGAATATAGAAGTAGTCTGGTGCCGCTTAGTCAGTTTATTCAAGCATTTATTCTTACCTTATACAGATCACAGGGCTTTTGTTCCACGCTCCGGGTCATTAGAAATCTGTCACATGTTTTCAAACCCTTTTATCATGATTGGTTTCAGATGGTTTTATATAGTGACAGCTGTACTCAGGAAATTTACTGTGAACAAGGGCGCCTAGCCAGAAACGCGTTAGTCAGGTTGCACTACATGTACCGTGTCAGTCTGCTGTCCATTTTAAGCTTTGCTAATAAAGAGATTTAGTTTAGGTTGCTTCCGAGCGGAGATTTCATTGACGGAGCATTGCGGTGCCATTGCCGGGGTGATTCTTCCTGTGGATACTTTTATATAAAATATGGTATTCTTAAAATAATTGTTTCTATAAAGATGTTTGTATGAGAGTAGCAAACTAATTCAATTATATTATTATCCAGATTCTCCATGTGGATCTCACACAGGTGCTGTGTAAAAAATCAAAAACATCCAGTTGTCACAGCCCCAAATGGGTCCTGTTTTTAGAACATGCCAGAATTAAAGCACCTAGGGCAGGTGTGCAAAACATGCGGCCACATGCTGCCCCCAGAGCCCCTCTACTCTCCAACTGTTCAAATATACTTTGTCTCTGTCCTCATACTTCAGAAAGGAGTATTCATCTTTAAGGCTGGGCACTGTTATGGTGGGCACTACATGGTTGGCAATGTTATGGTGGGCACTATATAGTTGGCACTATAGGTTTGAATATGATATTTTGAGCACCCAGAAAAAAGTTGTTTTTGTATTATCTTTGGATTTCTTTCTCAAAGGAGTATTTATTTCTGACACAATTGGGAGAGATGAACAAGATATTCCATAAAAATGTCTGATAGGTTCAAGACTCCAAAGAGCAGGAGATGAGTTGGGTAAGTCTCTTTATATGTGTGTTGTTCTCTCTGGTTCTAGTTTCGAAACCTCCACTTACAGTATGTAACCCCCAAAACTACAATGAAAATAGGCACAACATATCCTCTTTCTGGAGTACTGAACAGAGGAACCAAGACTTCTCAGACATGGTGGGTATTTACAACTGAAGTTCCCTTAGACATTATTATTATTATTATTATTATTATTATTCATTTTAAAGCGCCATTGATTCCAGGGCGCTGTACATTCGAGGGGGTTACATACATAAGTCAAACGAGTACAATGATAAGTGATTAATGACATGAAAGTGTTGTACAGTCAAGAGAAAAGGACTTCCCAATCTATAATAGTCAAATAATGGAACAGATATTTTGGTATACTAACTGGATTTGCTGGATAAAGGTTTTTTTCACCAAACAAACTGATCAAACTGGGACCCCTTCATAAAATCTGCATTTTCTCTCCACAGTGTTGTTTTCAGCCAAGTCTTGTAGAGTGAACTCACCTCAAGTGGCTGGAGCTCTCTACTTACAGAGCTTCAAGTTGGAGTTTTCCAGCGGAGACAATAACATCTACGGGTCACTTTATTTCACTATCACTGGATACTGAGGGTTCAAGCAGGAGGACTGCCAACAGTCGTTATATCTGAGGTTGTGGTTACATCATATTTGGGTCCTACTCTACAGGTATTCATCAGGATTCCTTGAAAAAAGTATCCAAGTGAACACCATAGGAGACAAAGGGACAAACGTAGTCTATTTTGTCTATATTTATTCCTATGTCCTATTTGAATACATTTTATGTGATGGACACTAAAGGGTGGTCAGTGACAGATGTGACCTGTAACAGAGGTCCCTAATGAGATGTAAATACAGCCTTAGCGACATGCCATAAGTTATGATGGAATAAACCCCTTCAAGAGTACATAACATAATCATGAATAAGATAGTAATCACTATGCAAGCAGATCGCCACTGTGGGAGATGTCTTAGTGAGAGGAGTTAATTACCCCTAATTATTCATTAAGAGTACAATAAAAAACACACCCCTGGCCACATCAATGACATCCACAGTGACAACATATAACCTGATGTGTCCTTTCTATTAAATATTACAGAATAAGGCTCTATTAAGAGATTTCATCACAATGACAGAACAAATGGCACAGCACGGAGCGCTATTTTTTCTGGCAAAGCAACGCACATCACAGCAAAACCAGATGGACTCTATTATAAAAGTCAATGGACTCCATTGTGCGCAAATGATGTCCAACTTGTGAAGGATTCAGGACTTGATCATTTTCATTTTTCTGTTTTTTTGACAAAACAGAAGAAGGGAATTGATAACATAGAAGGGAATTCGGCTTAATTATAATTAATATGTAATGAATCATTTTATTTGAAAAGGAAAGATAAAAGTAAATAAAACTATATCAACAAATTTAGGCACTGTATTTGGCAAAAGTTAAATGTCAACACATTAAAGCTAATTCCCTCTTTCTGAATATCCATGTTTACACATTTTTCATTGGACTGGAGTTATCCCACATGATCCTAACACATAGAAGAACCAATTTAATAGTAAATTCCAATCTTCTGTATAATCCTTTCAGGTTATGCTGAAAAGTAATGCTTTAAGGGACCTTTAGCAATAACATTAACATAACATTATAACATTATCCCATAACTTACTTGTCATTGTAATAGGTCCCATCAATTTGGATTTGGTTCTAGAGTGTAAAATTGAATACAAAATTCTTGACATGTTCATACTCAAATCGTTTTACTCTGCTTGCATACTCTTCTTCTTGTATGTAGCGGATTGTATCTGGGAACCAGACCGTGAGACCATAGTAGCTGTAGGAGATGAAAAGTAGACATATTGAGGAAACATTAAACAAATTAGAGGCATAAGAAAAGGCTTCAGTGACATTAGAAAAGAAAGTTACCTTAGGGACATTGTAAACCAAACCACTGCAAGAAATATTGTGTTCATCCTGTACTGACCAGCAAAGCAGAACAGCATGCTTTCCCATACCTACACCAACGAGAGAGGAGTAGTGAATATGGGACAAGTAGAGATCCCCTGCCAATATCTGAATAATTTGTAATGATAATTTGATTATCAACTAATATTAGTACAGTCACTGACAAACAGATATGCACCTAGATAATGTTGGATAGCTGCATGTATTTGTGACTCAGCCAGATATGTGTATGATTACAGGTCCAAATAAACACAGAAGTCTGGGGTATTTTCAGCCCGAGAACGTTCAATATATTTTTAGCCAGGCGCACTCCAATATCAAACGCATTGCAAAGCGTCCGTGGCACTTTGTAATGCACCTGAGACCGGGGGGCGTACTGGAGGCGTGCCGCGCTACAACCATACTTTAAAAGTGGTTTACATGAGCCTGAATTGTCATTTTTGCACTAGAATGTGGCTGATTTATGACCCACAGTAGACCGGATTCATAGATTCAGGAGCATTCAACACTAATATTGTGCGCAAAAAAATGGCGTCTGGGCACCAAAAATTATACATGTCGCCCTGTGTCTCTACACTCCCTGTAAAAGACTCTTAGAGGCTACTTTTGGGTAGTTAACCTCATGGTTACAGATTATTGACTGCTAGACATGCCTCCATGATGCATTCAAAGACATTTTGGGTAACATGTATGAACGGGTCAAAAAAACTAGCACAGCCCCGTTCGCTATATTTGTAAAACAGCCGCACTCCAATAATAAGTGCATTACAAACCACCCGCGGCACTTTGTAATGCGCCTGACATTGGGGGTTTGCTGGAGGCGTGTCACACTACAACCGTAGGTATCTACATATTTATGTGTTTAGTACGGCAAATCCAGGCGCATTACTGTTAGAACAGGTAGACCACTTTAAAAGTGGTTTACCTGAGTCAGAATTGTCACTATGTAGCTAGAAAGCGATAAATCTATGACCCGCACTACAACAAGTTAATAGATTCACGCACATTCTACACTACAAATGCACTCAAAAAAACAGACCACCAGTAAATAGAATTGTTTGGTCCAATGAGAAGCGCAGACAGCTCCCTTAGTTTTTTGTCTTAGTCCTGTCTCTGCTCTGACTATTTCCCGGTTTGATGGGCTGGTTGCCAGATTTATTGCCAATTGAGCATTTATGAGACTAGTTGGGATACCAGCGTTGGTCACCTTTAGGATCCTTTGTACCCTGTATGCCTCCATGCTAAATGTATCAAAGTGTATTGAGGTGGCCCAACAGGGTACTAGAGCCTCCTTTCAGTTCTACAGTTTTCACCAATAAACTTATCCTTTCACTCTAATATTCCAATTGCTTAAATATTTCATTATCACATTCACACACAAAGTTTAATTTGGTTACAACAACTCCTTCTTGGTGTGTTATGTTTTGAATCGGTGAGCGTATATACAGCAAGTTAGTTGTCCGCCATGATCTACCTAAGATTAGAAGTAGTAGGCCAAGTTCTGCAAATTTGATTATATCACATAAAAGTCTCTGTCTTATTGAAAGGCAGACATTTCAGCCTTAACCTTTTCCAGACCACGGGGTAAATTTACGCAGCAGCAATGGGAAGGGAGTAAGGAGCATGCTCACTCACTTTGCCCGTTCCATATATTAGGGGCCAGCTAACAGCCAACTCCAATCCCTGCTATTAAATCTTTTAAATGAGGCCATTTCCCAATCGCCACCCCCACGATGAGATAGTGGAGTGCCAAGTGGTTTCTATGGCAGCCGGAATCCTAATAAAGACTTCCCTAGCTGCCATATTACTGGTCCCATTATTTCTCACTGTAGGTGGAAAGTAATGGGTGCAGCATAGTGGTACACCCTGTTACATTATATAAATATTGCATAATGATGTACATACAATTTTGCCCCCTAGTAGTCAAATACCCAAGGGGGAATACATATTGTGAGCTTTCACGGCTCTGGGATCATAGCATAAGTCATTTTAGGCACAGAGAGAGACAGTCTTGGGTGCAAATATGGGTCCTCCTGTATTTTTATTTTAGCAAAATAGGCATACAGAGGCAAAACGTACAAAACATAAACAAAAGCCTGCTTGTCTGAGCACTTACTAAACAGGTTAGTTGAACTCACTAACACCTTGAAGAAACCAATGGAAAGTTGTGTGGCAGACACTGGCTTCCTCCAGTGTAATCCCTCTCTGGCCCAAATGGTTATTCCAGAGTAGTAGCCACCCGTAGTTGGCTGACTTACATAGGCCAGTTAAAATCCTGGCGTGGAACCTGGGGAGTAGGTATCCACCCAACACTTTGCCTACTCCCAATAAGAGCTGGCCCGGAACTGACTGGAACAGCAATAATAACCTTAAACGTGTCAACTGCCTGATGACGTTGACACCTATCTAATGGCTCTTATTTCACCAAGGCTCCTTACCTTGGTAAAATGCATCTGCACTTCTCCAGGTATATACAAAGAACCTGGCTGGGATACATACCATCGCAGACTTTTCCAGCTGCCTTACAATATACGAGTGAAAACATTTTTTTAAAGTTTTAAAATTATAAAAAAATATGAAAAGTTCAAAACACTCTCCTTTTATAATTTAACGAATAAAGAAAGAGTACATGTAAAAAGTTGCACATGATTGGTATTTCCACATCTGTAAACGTCTGATCTATTTAAATATAACATCTTTTACCCTGTACACCACAGAAGAAAAAAAATACTAACGGCAAAATTTCTTATTCCCAAAAAATTGGAACAAAAAGTGATTAAAAAGATGAATGTATCCCAAAATGGTATCAATAAAAACTGCACTTTAATCCACAGAAATTGAACCCTTAATTAGGACCATAGGTAGAAAAACAAAAAAAATATTAGTTGCGGAACATTTCGCTGCAGCACAAAAGATTGTTTTCATATTTCTAAAAGTACTAAAACATAACAAAATATCTACAAATTTGGTATCATCGGAATTGTAGTGAACTGCCTGTAGTGCTAATAGATTTATTGACCATCCGGAATCCATATTGTCAGTATCACTTTAAGAATTATAGATGATAATAGCTCTTAAGCTGTAATTTTCCTAGCGCTGGGTAAATGTTTGTGAGAAACAGTATATTGACACAGAGGGTTGTTATCAGGGCCTCGTTGTTGTGGGAGAGTTGTACTGAGTAACCCACATAGCTCTGTGCTGGTGTAAACAATCACTACCCAGCGATGTTTAGAGGGAAATCATGGGAACCAGGTGTACAGCATCAAGTCATGGATTTTTCCAGTGCCGGGTTAACCTCTTAAGAACTGGCCATTCGAAGGAGGGAGGCTTTTTACTGGAAAAGTACTGATCTGTCAGCTTGCGTAACACTTGGTTACGCAGGCATTTGTTTCAAGTAAGATATAAGCTGGGAAAGTTTGCTACGAGGTTAGAAGTAGCTGTACCTGTGGGCTATAGAGGGACGCCTCAACGCCACAGTGTGGATCCCCCAGGTAGATCTCTCTTTCTCGCTGGCCCCTTCTCCCAGCTGATGTTATTGATAGATGATGCTGATAAGATGCCTGGTGGAGCTTGGAGCTGTATATGGGGGCACCCATGCACGGTGTTGTCTCAGGATTATCTCTCTATCTTCACTGGTTCGTGTTACCAGTTGATGCCAATAAATGAAGCTTATAAGATGCCTGATGAAGCTTTGACCCATATATAGATGTGATGTGAGTATTTGTAATCCTTATTATGCTTGCTTTGCCTTAGTAACCAATATCATGCGTGCCTTGCCTTTATAATCTATATTATGCAAAAGTATATACAATATCACACTATCTTCTTGTAGTTTTATGTAATCATTGAGTTACTCATATAATAAAGTAAATAAAGCATTGGATGTTGCCTTCTTTAAAGCCGTTCAGGACCCACACAAATAGTTGGCAAAACACTGCCGAAAACAGATATCAAACTGTGAACTCCATATATGCAAAACCTCTTTAAAAATGGCACAATTGTGTTTATCATAGTCCACCCTACATAGAATTTTTTTGAGGTTTCCTAGTACACTATATGGTACTGTCAATGGCACCATCAAAAAGTAAATGTTGTCCCACAAAAAATCAAGCCCTCGAACAACTATGTAGGTGGAAAAATAAAAAAAGTTATTGCTATCATAAGGCAGGGAGGAGAAAACAAATGGCAAAAATCCTAAAAGTGCTGCATCATTAAGAGGTTAAAGTGAATCTAATCACTTCATCAGGCCGTCATTTCTTTAATATCATCAAGGGCAATGAAATAATTAAAGAAATATGAATGTGGTTTTCCCTTATGATATCCTTAGCGTCAATTTAATAGTAACAATATCTGCAGGGGAAGGATTATAGATTAAAGTGACACTGCACCTTCATACAATAAATGTTACAGTAAGAGTAAAAGAAATGAATAAGGAGAAGCAGTGCTGCCTTGGGAGGCACAAGAAAAATACTTTCCACCATACAAATTAAATTTACATTTTATTAGAAGCAGGGGCATAGAAATAGGGTTTCAGAGGTAGCAGTTGCACTCAGGCCCTGGAGTCCCAAAGGCCCCTGTGCCACCAGTATTATAAATGGCACAGGGTTGGAGGACCTGTTTGTAGCTTTTGCATAGAAGCCCAGGAGCCTTCTTTCAACAATACGTCTCCTTTTTCTCAGAAGGCAAGTAGATGCAGACAAATCAAACTATATTATTACATAACTAGTGTAATTTAATAACTGTTTTTAAACAACACAATGCATATCATCATATAATCCTCCCTCAGAAATCTTTTTTAAAATTCAGATTTTTTTCATTTGAGTTATGTAATATTTTTCAAGATGAACAGTTATGTAATATATAATTAAAAAGGTGAGTGCAGAAAAAAAACTGAAGAAAAAATAAATATTTGATAATAAACATTTAACTTATGTTTATCTAGATAGACCTCTTACATTACAATGCTGTTCTGTACAATTTAAATAGTTTCTATACTGGTCAAGATTAATGGGTTTGTGTTCGATATGCTATCATTATGTGGTATGCTCTAACCAATCACAAGGGAACAGAAGTTGACCAAACAGTAGGCCTTATTCAATTCACAACAGAGCTATTATCAGTAATTTATTGGAGTCTTTTGAAGTTTGAAATCCATCTTGTGTCTTATTTGTGATGATGCTGTACATTTAGGCCCTGTCCCCCACTTACTAAATTACATTGTAGCTCCACTTTCTTTAGTACAGGAATATGATTCCAACAATGTCAGATGCCTACTGCCAGCTTACAAAGAATTTACTAAAAGAAATACTCTATTTTCCATTACTTTAGAGATACAGGGTTTTTACATGCTATTGGCCAACACATTCCTTTTCTAACTTTCAAAGTAGTTGATGTATTTTAGAAAAATTTGAAACAGACATCACTTGGTTTATGAGAAATTTGAAGAAGTCATAGCAAGTGCTGGAAGTATCCTCCACTACATCCATGCTTAAAGGGAACCTGTTACATAGATTATGCCCTCCTTTCTGAGGACAGCACAAGCTAGTGTCAGACCTGCTGTTTCCAGCGCTGTGTCCCTTATTCTGTAAGATGCTGTAGTTTTTGAGTATTTAGTGCTCAAATCTGCAGTTTTCAGCCAGAAAAGAGTCATATACAGTAAAGAGTCATTTTTTTCATACCCCGCCCATCTGAGGCTAGCCCCCGCCTACCTCACAACTGATAACCTATTACTTTGAATAGGTAGAAACAGGTGAATAACTGCCAGATTGGCGGGGCTCTCATTTGGTGGGCGGGGCTAACACATGCTCATGAATAAGATTTGAGCATTAAATGCTCTAAATCTACAGCATCTTACAGAGTAAGGGACACAGCGCTGGAAACAGCATGTCTGACACTAGCTTGTGCTGTCCTCAGCAAGGGGGGCATAAACTATATGACAGGTTCCCTTCAAGCGAAGATGAAGGCTATTTGTTCACCATCCTAATCAGTTGGCGTTCCTGCTTCTAACAATGGTGTTGTATAATGTGGCATCCAGATACATCGGGCATATATGATTTTTGGCGTTTAGCGCATAAACGTCAATTCTGGCTCCGGTAAACCACTTTGAAAGTGGCATACCTGTTCCAGCAGTAATGCGCCTGGAATTGCTGTAACAAAGCTATACATCTATAGCTTCGTACGGTTCTAGTGTGCCCCGACTCCCGCACGCCCCCCGAAATCAGGTGCATCACAAAGTGCCACGGGTGCTCTGTAATGCGCCTGATATTGGCGTACCGGCCATTTAAAACTATCGCAAACGGGGCTGCGCTAGATGTCGGGCTGAAAAGACGCCAGATTTCTGGCGCAGCCCCGTTCATACATGTCGCCCATCGTGTCTATGTTTTACTATATGATGTGAATCAGTACACAGTTGAACAACTCATGTTTATTGTCCGGATGTACTGGAAATCTGTGTTAATAAAGGTGATGCCAAAGACAATTTATTGAGCAGTTTGAAGGTTGGAAATGACTGGAAAAAATTTACCATTCATTATCTGGTAAAAACTGGAAACCCTTGAAACATCATTGGATGCCCACAGAGCAGGCCATCTAGAAATGTTAGAAGCATTGGTGCATGAAGTGAATAAAAGGCCCCTGATTTCCTTCCGTTAACTGTCGCGGAAGATGGAAGTTTCCACAAGCATGTGTCAAAGAGATGTAGCCGTGTGCATATTGCTGTTGTTCAAGAATTGGAGGCTCCTGACCAACGGAAGAGAGTTGTATACTGTAATTGAATAATGGTTTTATATGATTGCGCACATAAATTTCTATAATATCCATATCTGAGTGAGTGAAAATCATCCTCATGCTGAAAAACCTGGGGTGTAGATTACTTTGTCGCAATGCTGCATTATCAACTCCATCTTCTTCTCCACAACAGTGAATCTTAAAGAGAACCTGTCACATAGATTATGCCCCCCCTTGCTGAGGACAGCACAAGGTAGTGTCAGACATGCTGTTTCCAGCGCTGTGTCCCTTATTCTGTAAGATGCTGTAGTTTTAGAGTATTTAGTGCTCAAATCTGAAGTTTTCAGCCAGAATTGAGTCATGAAAAGTCATTTTTTTTCAAACCCCGCCCACATGAGGCTAGCCCTGCCCATCTCAACTGATTGACCTATTACTTTGACTAAGTAGAACCATGTGAATAACTGCCAGGTTGGCGGAGCTAGCCTTTGGTGGGCGGGGCTGGCACCTGCTTATGAATAAGATTTGAGCATTAGATGCACTAAAACTACAGCATCTTACAGAATAAGGGACACAGTGCTGGAAACAGCATGTCCGTCACTAACTTTACTGAGAGAAAAAAAAATGCTGGTAAGTTAAGATATGTTAAAACCTTCCATATGTTAGAACACTTCCAGCACTTTCTATAATTTCCCCATATCTCTCACAGACCAAGGTATGTTTGAGACGAATTTTACCAAATTGTATTAATTACTTGAATAGTTTTAAGACAAACTTTGGAGCCAATAGTGAGTAATACACCCTATAGAATAATTAAAAACAACAAACCTGCCAATGAGAAAAATTCTTCAGTATGGGAAAAGGGGAACATAAGATGACATGTATGAACAGGGCTGCTGCAGTTTTCTGGTGTATTTTGAGCCAAAAAGAATGTATGAACAGGTGCACTCCAAACTTTGCCGCGATAAGTGCCTTTGTAATGCGCCAAGACAATTTTTAATGCGGCAAAGATTAGGGGAGTTCTGGGGGTGTCACACCACATTCATAGAAGTAGACACACTTGTGATTCTTTGACGCCAAATCTATTCACATAACAGATCAGCCAGACTAAGTTAAAGGTGGTCTGTCTGAGCCAGACTTGTCGTATTGGCAATAGACTTCGCCTGTATGTATGACCTGCAGAAGAACAGGTTCATGCATTCTGGCGCATTCTACACTGCATTAAAGCTATTTAGAACTTGCCTGTCGGTGAAAAGATTCGTACATATCGCCCATGATGTTCGTCTTTAGAGTGATAGAAAGGCATAATGTCGCACTTGTTGGCAGTTTACTCCAAATACAGAATTTACATCATTATAAACATCAAGTCAATTTTATTATAAATTGTAGAGCCGTTTTCTAAGTAGCCATATTTTATTTCCATCCATGTAACATTCTTGTAAACTTGGTGAATGCCAACAAAATGTTTTCTAAACTAAATTTACAGTAAAATTCTTAGCCTGTTATAATCTTATAACTCCCTACTACATAATGTATCTGCGTCTGTTAAGTAACTTGATTGTATAACATACCTGCTTTACCACAGTCATGACCCAAACAAACCAACGCTGAAACCATGTTCCAGTGCAACTTTGAAATTCAATAAACTCATCAACTTGGTTTGGCGTCTTTATCTGAGAAACCTAGAAGACAAAGACCAAAATGTTCTTGTATTAGATATAAATTTTAGCAATCATCATTCACAGTAGAAGTATTAAAGGGATTGTCCACCTTCCCATTTGTAAGTAAAAGTAAGAAAATTAAAAACATCAAACAGAGCTCTGTACTCAGCCCTGTTCCAGTAAAGCTACCTGCTGGCCCTCTCCCCAGATCTTGTGTTGTCTTACAGTGGTGGCCAAAAGTATTGGCACCCCTGCAATTCTATCAGATAATACTCAGTTTCTTCCTGAAAATGATTGCAATCACAAATTATTTGGTATTATTATCTTCATTAATTTTACTTGCAATGAAAAAACATAAAACAGAATGAGACAAAAATCAAATCATTGATCATTTCACCCAAAACTTCAAAAATGGGCCAGACAAAAGTATTGGCACCCTCAACCTAATACTTGGTAGCACAACCTTTAGCCAAAATAACTGCAAACAAATGCTTCTGGTAACCATCAATGAGTTTCTTACAATGCTCTGCTGGAATTTTAGACCATTCTTCTTTGGCAAACTGCTCCAAGTCCCTGAGATTTGAAGGGTGCCATCTCCAAACTGCCATTTTGAGATCTCTCCACAGTTATTCTATGGGATTCAAGTCTGGACCCATTGCTGGCCACTTTAGAAGTCTCCAGTGCTTTCTCTCAAACCATTTTCTAGTGCTTTTTGAAGTGTGTTTTGGGTCATTGTCCTGCTGGAAGACCCATGACCTCTGAGGGAGACCCAGCTTTCTCACACTGAGCCATACATTATGCTGCAAAATTGTTGGTAGTCTTCATACTTCATAATGCCATGCACACGGTCAAGAAGTCCAGTGCCAGAGGCCCGCAAAGCAAACCCCAAAACATCAGGGAACCTCCGCCATGTTTGACTGTAGTGACCGTGTTCTTTTCTTTGAATGCCTTTTTTTTTTTTTCCTGTAAACTCTATGTTGATGCCTTTTCCCAAAAAGCTCTACTTTTGTCTCATCTGACCAGAGAACATTCTTTCCAAAAACGTTTTAGGTTTCTCAGGTAAGTTTGGGCAAACTCCAGCCTGGGTCTTCCTGGGTATCCTACCATACAGTCCCTTTTCATTCAGACGCCGACGGATACTACGGGTTGACACTGTTGTACCTTCGGACTGCAGGGCAGTTTGAACTTGTTTGGATGTTAGTCGAGGTTCTTTATCCACCATCCGCACAATCTTGCGTGGAAATCTCTCGTAAATTTTTCTTTTCCGTCCACATCTAGGGAGGAAAGTCACAGTGCCATGGCTTTAAACTTCTTGATGACACTGCGCACGGTAGACACAGGAACATTCAGGTCTTTGAAGATGGACTTATAGCCTTGAGATTGCTCATGCTTCCTCACAATTTGAATTCTCAAGTCCTCAGACAGTTTTTTGGTCTTCTTTCTTTTCTCCATGTTGAGGTTGAGTCAACTTTAATCCATGTCAACTGGCTGCAAGTGTGATTTAGTTATTGCCAACACCTGTTAGGTGCCACAGGTAAGTTACAGGTGCTATTAATTACACAAATTACAGAAGCATCACATGATTTTTCAAATGGTGCCAATACTTTTGTCCACCCCCTTTTTTATGTTTGGTGTGGAATTATATCCAATTTGGCTTTATGACAATTCTTTTTGTGGTTTTCCATTGAAGACAAATTAAATGAAGATAATAATACCAAAGAATTTGTGATTGCAATCATTTTCAGGAAGAAACTGAGTATTATCTGACAGAATTGCAGGGGTGCCAATACTTTTGGCCACCACTGTACAGTGGTTGAATCTTGCACACTGCAGATGCTGATTGGCTGTAGCAGTTGTATTACATTATCTGATGTCACTGTTTGAAAGTGAAGACTTCAGATGGTGACTTGTGACATGTGATTGATGCAGTCAAAGACAGCAGAATATAGAGGGAGAAGAACAGCAGCAGCATTGCTGGAACTGAGGTCAGTAAAGAGGTTTTTACTTAAAAACAGGGAGGTGGACAACCACTTAATCATTTTATATGGCCTTCAGTTATATTTAATTATGTACAGTTAGTGTATATTACTACAGTATAAATTACATGATGAAAAGCAGGGGTGTAAGTAGAGAAGCCTGGGCCCCATAGCAAATTTTTGGATGGGCCCCCCCATCCCACTGGAGACTGTGTTACAGCTATGGCCTGTACCCCTCAGAATCATATTACCAGGTAGGTAGACCCCCAGTAGATAGGTTGTTAGGCCCTAGGTGGGTAGGTATGCAGTTATTAGGCCACAGGTAGGTAGTTAGGTCCAAGTTAGGTAGGTAGGCTACAAGTAGGTAGGTAGATTAGCCCTACATAGGCAGTAGTTAGCACTCAGATAGGAAGCCCCAGGTAGATAGGTAGGCTATAGGTAGGCCCCAGGTAGTTAAGTAGGTGGTTGATAGGTCCCAGGTAGTTAGGTAGGTGAGGCACAAGTAGGCTGTAGGCAGACCCCAGGTAGCTAGGTAGGCTATTTGGTGGGCTCCACATAGGTATGTAGGTAGGCAGGCCATAGGTGGGCCCCAGATAGCTTGCCAATAGGTGGAGCCCACATAGGTAGGTAGGCAGTTAGCTAGACTATATGTTTGGCCCACATAAGTAGATAGACTATAGGTGGGGCCCACATAGGTAGGCAGGTAGGAAAAGAGGCTATAGGTGGGCCCCACATAGGTAGATAGAGTGGCTATAGGGGGGTCCCACATATGTAGGTAGGTAGATAGTACAAAGGTGGGACCCACATATGTAGGTATGTATATAAGCTATAGGGAGGTCACATAGGTAGGTAGATAGGTAGGCATATAGGCTATAGTGGGGCCCATATAGGTAGGCAGGCTTTAGGTAGGCTTTAGGAGGCCCCATATAGGTAGACAGTCTTTAAGTAAGCTATAGGGGCCCCCAGATAAGTAGGCAAGCTTCAGGTAGGCTATAAGGAGCCCCGCATAGGTTGAAAGGCTTAAAATAGGCTATAGGCAGCCCCAAATAGGTAGGCATGGTTTAGGTAGGCTATAAGTGTCCCCACATAGGTAGGCAGGCTTTAGGTAGGCTATAGGGTGCCCCATATAGGTAGGCTCCACTAATATTAAAACAAAAAAAGAAAGAAGTAACTAACTAACCTGCCTCCATGATCCCCAATGCAACAAGTGGCAGGCCAGCTTCTGAGCCTGGCACGGGTGGCTTGATGATATGATGTCATCGCCCCGCTCACATCATCACCAGGGGCGGACGTCACCTAGGCTTAAGGCCTTAGTCCTCCCACGTGGATTAGCAGAGGAGAGCGCTGATAGTGCTAAGACCAGGCAGTCCTGCCTGTAAACGCTAGGGACAGAGGACCGGGGCGTTCCGACGCAGGATGTGCTGGGCCCCTGGGGTTGCTGGGCGTTGTAGCAGTTGCTATAACTGCTACCACGGTAATGCCACTCCTGATGAAAAGTAGGTAAACCTATGTATATGCCTAGTGCACTTATTGCTGAAAACAGGTTCATAAAGGCAATTATAAGTTGATTTAATATACATAGACAAACTGACAAGAGCTCAGTGACATTCATAGGGTAGGATAGTATGTTTCTAATATTAAATAATAATCTCATAATTTTTTGATTCAGGAAGGGTTTTGCTGCCTATATTGCCATGTGATTTAAAGTTATGTCTTCTAATTTACCTGTTACCCATTTTTTTGGACTATGAGTTGATTTAGTAATGTATGTACACTAAAACAGTTTAGTCAGCAATAAACCAGAATTTTTCAAAATAAACAGATTAGCAAAATATAATGTAATGAACAAAAATTGTCAGATCAGTTCTTACTGTAAAGACTTTTTCTGGTTCCCCTTTGGCTCTCATGTTAGTGTCATGGACCTTCTTTAGTATCATCCAAGCTTCATCATGTTTCCCAGTCTGTAAGAAAACCCAAATCAAATTTATCAACAGTGCGAAGTTTCAGTACAACCCTTACTACAACTACTCAAATTAACTACATTCCCTACCTACTTATCAAACTGCTGTAAAGTCTTTCAGTAATTTTTTTCATTTGTTTCTTGTGCTATATCTGAAAGGCATTATGTTTCAGAGGCCGTTTTTTAACATCTCTTGACCTGCCCTCCTCTTTGCATTCTACTCCAGACTCTGAAAAATACATCTTCTTAAAAATATCCAGGGCCCAGTTCACACTTTGTATTTTGATAAAATATTTGTAGCCAAAACTAGGCAGTTTAAAAAGAGAGACTTTTAAATAAAAGCTTTCATTGTTCAGGATCTATTTCTGCATGTAAAAACTGTACAAAAGTGCAAAAATATGAACTGGGCATCAAGCTCTTTCTTTTTTGCTTATATTCTGTATTCTGACCCTACCACTCCACTGAAACTATCCACAGTCCCATATGATCTTGTAAGTAATAAATCTTAGTAAAACTATATCATAATTATACTCCTAGACCTTTCCTTGTTTCCTTTGCTTTTGACATACTAGATCCATTACTGCTTTAATATTATATTTAGATATTATTCTCTTATAACTTGACATCACGAATATTGAAATATACTGGATTTCTTGATAGCTATTTTGCTGGATTTTAGTGTGCCCCACTCAGACACCACTTGTATATCTCAATCAATCTTTGTAAGTGTTGTGCAAGGTCCTGTCCTTAAAACCCAAATATATTCCATCTACAGTTATGGTTTACACCTAGAGGAAACATTCATCCTGCACTGGTTTTGACTACACTTTGAATCCCTCTCCATCCCCAGTGGCTTCCAACTTAAATACAGTGGTCCCTTAACATACAATATTAATTGGTTTCGGGATGACCGTTGTATATTGAAATCACAACTGTATAAAAAAAAAAATAGTTGCCTCTGAAGCCCAAAAACGTCACTCCAAAATAATGCAAGATGATTGAAGATAATCAAGAAGATAACTAACACAGATAAATATAAATCCTTGCATATAATATCAGAAGGAGCTGTTGGATGCTGAAAATTACTTTCTATTTTGGGGATAGAAACTTCTTTGGGTCATATACTGTCTATAAAATTTATCAGTAATAAGAAAAGTGGGTGGCCCTCAACTGGTTCCCAAAAGAGCCGTACATCCTGTCACATGTAAAGAGCAGTACAGGACATGTAGTATAGCACTGTACTGTAGAGAGGCGTTACTATACCACCAATCACTGAATTCACTTCACTAATATAGATGTTTTACTAATAAAATTTATCTGATAATTGGTTGAAGCTTCCATCAATCACATGTGTCACAGAATGGCAGTATCTGTGAAATAGTATATTGAGTATGGTTTCAATATACAATGTACTAAGAAAGACTATCGTACGTTGAAGATATGGTATTCTGAGGGCATGGTAACTTGAGGGGCTATTGTAAAACTTACTTGTAATACTCAATAAAGCCATTGGCGAAGTGTAAGAAAAAAAATTAAAAGGGGATTTGACTGTATACTGAGTGCTTTGCTCACTTCCTTGTCAGCCATACAACCCATTTAATAGCTTTTGTGCTCTACTCTGCTTTCCTGAACAGAAACTCCTTCATGGTGTGTGGCAACTAATAAGTATAAGTTTGAAAAAGCATGCAATCCAGGTTACATAAAGTAGGGAGTTCCGATATAATAGCAGTATCTTTACCTCCAATAAGAAGCGAGGACTTTCAGGCATAAACTTCAAGGCAATGATTGAAGCCATGCAGGGAACCACACATATAACCACGAAGACTCTCCAGCTGTGGAAATGGTAGTGTTTTCCCATGCTGAATCCCCATCCTGAAAAGCAAGTCATTGTTAACAGCAAGATGTTCACTGATAATGTTTACTTGAGAAAGCGCCTGTGAGCGCGAAACAGTCGTAGGCGTCTAGTGCCGTCCATCCCATCCTACTTAAATGCTGTTCTTGGAATAAAGTATTTTCACTTGGAATTGGTTAGTGCCGCCTTCATGTTCTTTGCTACGTAAAGCTTAAAGGGGTTGTCTCTCTACAAGGGTTGCTTTTTATGTTAAAGATCTTGCAAAAACAAGTCACTTTGCAATATGTGTCCATTAACAGTGTCCTACCTATTCCTAGATATCACCTCTTGTATAAGCTGCATCAGCTCCTCAGGTCGCTATAGCTACAGACCTGTTCAGTCTCTCATGATAGGCTGTCAGCACTGGTTGCTACAGCTACAGACCTGGCTTCTACTGCAAACCAGTAAAAGCCAGCAAACACGCCCCTGAATTCAAAATGAAACAGAGAAAACAGGACAAATCAATGTAGTGAGACAACCCCTTTAATTAAATGGCTGAAGCCCAAGACTAATAATTTGTAAATCTACTACAATAATATGGTTCACAAAAGCACAAATTTTGGTCTATCTAGACAGCACTGTTTGTAAATGATGAGCTATGGATATGTAGTATTTGTTCTGCAGAGAATTAATGCTGTGCTAATAACCACAAGATCTACTGCTGAGGATCTAATTTCATGAAGGTAACCTTTTTGCATCATTGCCCCTGCTCTGTACCTTCCTCTATAACCTTAATGACAACAGCCTCCATTCTGTGAGATTTCAACCACCCTGCATTATCAGGATAGTCATTTATTTAAATGGTCACCAAGTAATATTACATATCTTTCTGCAGGCACTTTTTCTGCACCTTCCTGCCTCACTATGGCTTTTTCCAACAAAATGAGCTATTTTCCAATAATGAGACCCAAGGCAATTAGCTGATCGCCAAGGCAGCAACATTTTGAAAGGGGCTTTCTCTAATGAGACAACTCCTTTAACTATTTCTACTTTTAGTTGTAGAAATAGTTGCACTTTTAATAATATGAAAATTACAGTGTAGAACTCTATTAAAATCTAGTAAACAAGTGTAATAGGGTGTATTTGAGAAATATCTCACCATAGTGAGGAATAATGCTCCAGGCCATTGCTGATGCATAGATTGCTCCAAGCATCCAAAACATGCAGAGCCAGCTCAAATGCTCCCCTCTCTTCTCACGTGCGAGGAATTCAGAGAAATAGGCAAACACAATTGGAAGAGATCCCCCAATACTAAAATCAGAAAAACAATAAAAACTCAATAATCATACTAAGGATATCATATGTTTAAGAACAGATAGAAAAGTAGAAAGATATTGTAGATTGTAGTAAAATTATACATTTTTGTACAGAGGCTGGTTCAGCACAATACCTTATAACAACCAATAGGATAACTTAAAAAGGTTTTCTTGAAACATTAAAAAGCTTTAAACATGTAGACAAAAGGTAAATAAAATATTACCAAATACATTATTGTTCTGATTTTGCTTTTTTTTAAGAGAGAAAATATATTGTATCTACTTCTTGTGTACACCAACCACTTTTCTCTGCTCTCATTGCTCCAGCTACCCTGTCTGACCATGGGGTGTTTTATCAGTAAAATAGAAGCTTGTTTATCTAAGTTTCTGACAAACGTTAACCCTTTAGTGCTCTGCAGTGTTGTGTACTACAGTTTACAACCCTCCTGCACTCATGTAACTGTAAGGCTAGGTCCACACAGCGAAGTGAAAAAGCTTTCCAAAATTTGATGGCATTTTCACTTTGCTGGACCGTGCCACTTTTTGCACAAAGACCGGCGGTCGGATTTCGGATTCCTGATGGCCCAGTAAATTAGGGCTGCGGGAATCCAACGTCGTTCCTGCCAAATATAGAACATGCTCTTTATTCCGTCGGACGTTTTTGGTTTCCCTCTGTAAAGAATCCCTGCTGTGTAGACTCCAGCACGACTTTGCTATTGAGGGCTACGGTTGGTTTTTCAGCAGATTCAAAATACTGAATCTGTTGAAAAAACGACCAAAATCCTGTGCTGTGTAGACATAGCCTATGAAAAGAATTGGTAGTGCACACCTTAGGAGAAGGGTAAGCAAAATCGGGGGTGCAAAATGGAAAGGGATCTTCGTCCAGTAAACTAGTAAATAATATCCACTGCACTCCAGTCGAGTTCAATGCAAAATTATAAATATTTATTGTGACACTAAAGGGAGGTCATCTATATCATTACAAAAACATACTCAGTAGGTATTTTACATAAAGTAGTAAATGTTATAACATCTACTACTTTATGTAAAATACCTACTGAGTATGTTTTTGTAATGATATAGATGACCTCCCTTCAGTGTCACAATAAATATTTATAATTTTGCATTGAACTCGACTGGTGTGCAGTGGATATTATTTACTAGACATAGCCTAACAGGCTGAGCTAGAAATTGCCTATGGCAATCAATGTACTGTACTACCCACAGCCTAACAAGGAAGTGTGAGACTGAAGCTGGCTGTGGCTCTGTAAAACAGTATGGTGAGAACACCCCTTTAATTTTGATAGTCAGTTAAGACTACAGCACCTATAATATAGAAAGTGTATTTTTGTTATAAGCAAATGAAAGAGTTGCACTTACCCAAATCCAGAAATAAGGCGACAGAAGAGGAAGAACCCATACCCCTGAACAAAGGAGGACATGAATGAAAAGGCAGCATTGATGGCCAGTGATATCATGAGACATTTCTTCCTCCCTAGTTTGTCTGCCAATCCTCCCCACACAAATGCACCAAACATCATCCCAAGGTACACTATTAATCCTGTCATGGAGATGAGAAGGAATGCATCATAAGAGAAAGTTCAATGTATCAAAGCAAACATTACAAACCACAATGTTATACTATAATATCCCTTCAAACTATAGGCATACAATAAAGGGAGAACATTTTGCAGCATCAATAGTAATGTAGACAATTACAGAGTCATTGAAGCCTCTACTCATATTGTTAACAATAATGTAAAGATGATGACTTTTTTTTTATCATATATACTTCTCAAAACTGGTGCATAGTAAAAGATACAGTGACCATAGCTGCCAGAGAGATTGCTTCTACTGTTTTTTGAAAAAGACCTCGGATAAATAGGAGCTGAATTTCAGTTTCTGTAAACTCCTCCACTTTCTTGCTGTATTGGTTTAGATACATTTTCCTAATCTTTTAAATGAGAGACATCCCCACTTTGGCTGCACCAAATACAGTAGCCATGTAAAATTCTGGATCCTGGTTGGTGGCGGCTTTGTGGTCAGAGATGGGGTCTCCCCTGGAGCAGACTGGTTTTTGCCTTGTGGGTTTCAGGGCATTAACCAGTGGCGAGGCTGGGCTTGAAGTCCTTGTCTCCGTCTCTCCAACCACATTTTACCCACCCTTGGTTGAACTTGATGGACACGTGTCTTTTTTTCAACCGTACTAACTATGTAACTATGCAATACAAACTATAACTTGTAGTTGACAACATGAACCTTGTAGATTGTAAGCCCTCGCGGGTAGGGTCCTCTCTCCCTCTGTCGTGCCAATTGTCATTCATCACTTATCACTGTACTCGTCTGACTTATGTAATGTATGTAACCCCCTCGAATGTACAGCGCCCTGGAATCAATGGCGCTTTAAAATAAATAATAATAATAACCTGAATAAGTAGGACTTTTCAGTATGGGGCAGTTGCACACTTCAGTAGAAACAATAAATATATTCAGAAACGTATTTAATAGGGCTTTTTATAGTTTGGAAATTACATGACACAACTATACTACATTTTTTCCAAGCATAATATATAAACAGCCAAGACATTTGCTTTGCAGATGTCTATGGGTTCAATGTAGGAGCAAAAATACATATTAGGGTATGTTCATACTGCGTATTGTGGCACGTACTGTACTTCTAAAGCACGAGGGGAGGGGGCGTTCTTGTTCACTTCTATTATCCATGGTGCATAAATGCCAGGAGGAAGTGACATGTCATTGTTATGTTGATAATGTAGCTGCATAATGTTTTGTTTTTGTAGGATAGCAATTGTTTTAGTTGTCATTTAGAATATATTTAATACATATTTTAATTATATGGGACATATACAGAAAATATTCCATTTTTTTTCTTACATTTGTTACCCTAAATAATATGTTACATTTATTGTACAGGTTGTCATGGTTATGGGGATATCAAATATGTCAGTGTTATTTAATGTCTTGTGATGTTTCTTTGATGAAGTATAGTAAAACATATATCACAGTTTGGCATTTATTTTATCTAAGTGAAAGTACATTAGAAATAAAAACACAAGTTGCAGCATTTGTCCCATCTTGACAGATGCTGAAATGGGTCATGTATACATCATATCATATTTTTGATCAATCTTTCTAAATTAGTTTTTTCTTACAACTTGGATCAGCATGGATCAGGTGAATACAGCCAGGAGCATATGTATTATAGAGGCAGCCCATGTGGCTGCTGTGGAATCCTTGGAGGGTCAGAGACCATCAATGATTGATTTCCTTTCCATTTCATATCTAACTCCCCTCTAAGGAAGAACTGCATTGTTGGTGAACAAATGTGTTTGGAATGGGAAAGACGAGGAAGAAGAAAAAAAAAACTAAGGGCCGCATGTATGAAACGGTTTTGGTCTAAAACTCACTTTTTTCCCCATAGAAACCTATGGGGAAAAAAGTGAGTTTCAGACCAAAATTGTTTTATACATGTGGCCCTAAGAGCCTCAGGTATGAAAACTGTCTAGATCTAAGACTTTCCAGATCGCTGAGTCCCACTGGGCTAACATGGCAGCTGCGAGCCTTGTGAAGGCTCCCAACGCTGCCATGTTCTCGTTTGCCCCACTTCCGGCCCCAGGCAGGAAGTGGAGAAACCGCCATCTTGGTACTGCCTAATGCATTGTCTATGCAATGCATTAGGCTGTATTAACGATCGCGCCCTCTAGTGGTGAAGCACCCTAGGAGGACTCAATGTTAAAGTAAAAAATAAATAAATAAAGTTTTAGGGGGACATGTCTGAAAACTGTCTTGGTCTAAGACTTTTCTTGTTGCCCATAGCAACCAATTAGAGCTCCCCTTTCATTTCATATAGTGCTCTAAAAAATGAAAGGGGAGCTCTGATTGGTTTGTATGGACAACAAGGAAAGTCTTAGATCTAGACAGTTTTCATACATGAGGCCCTAAGTTCTGCCTTGCGTGGAAAAACCCAGCTCCACTATGGAGGCCTAGTATGATCTGTGCTTTAGGCCCGCTCTCCTATGTACAGCACTGCACATAGCTTTGAACATGGAAACTGTGTACTTCATTTTTATTTCCATCTACTCTGTATTTTTTGCTGCATAATATAATACTTTTCTGTGTATAATATATTGTATAATGCTGAATCACAGGCTCCAGTCTCAGAGACTATGGCTCATCCCTTTCCTATATTACTTTGCCAAGAACACATTGGCTTTTTGTGAATTTTAACAGTTTCTCATTTCTTTCACCTTGACTTGAGAGGTGAGACAAATTTAATGAGTTCTGCACAGTTTACATGAATGACAAATGGAGTGTTAGGTCATGAAAAGCGGATTTTGTACTGAGAAGAAGAAGCAGCACCAAACATTCACATCTTTCCAATTAAACATAACATTGAGGCCAGCAAGACATTCATTGTTTACAAGGTCAGATGAAGACCACTGTTGTATCTTTATAATCAATCTGATCATATTCTATATCAGCCCACCAGGGGTGTAGCTAGAATTCATAGGGTCCCATAGCAAAATGTGGTGGGGTCCCATCACTTAATGACAAGAAACTAAAACAGCGTTAGCATTATTTAAATGTATAAATAATACCGCCATAAATCAAAGACTGCAAATAGTAGTGCTGGAGAGAAGAAAGCCCCCAACTATTTGTTCCCTACAAAAAGGAATAATGTTCTTATACCAGAGTGGAACCCCTCAACCTCCGGGCCTTGTAGAAGTCGCTATGGCTGCTATGACTATAGTAATGCCTATGCCAATCCCTTTATATAGACAACACTTTCTATCACATTTCAATTACATCATGTATAAATGTAGCAGCCATCATAGGAACATGATGGCTGCTACATCTATATATCCGATCCTATGAAAGTGACAAGGCCGTTGTAACACTTAGGCTTTGTTGCAAGTTCCAGCAGGAATGATGGAAAAAATAGCACAAGAAGTTGTGCTATTTTTCTGCCTAAACAACGGACAGCATGGCAGAAACCTGACAGTAATTAACAGGGTCCATTGGGTTTCTTTGGGTTTTCCCCAGGTTCAAAATCTTTTTATGCCCAGATACCCCATCAGTGCCCAAGTTTTCAGAAGGGATGAAAATAAACCCAAAGGGCCTAAGTGTGTGAATGGCATGCTAATGTAGATGCGCTACATTAAAGGTGTTAAACAAATGTTAATTTGGCCGCTGATATATTTGAATTACATATACGGCTTTTATTTTAAATAAGATCCCCCCCTTTTACACAATCTTTAAATTCGGGCAATTTTAGGCCCTTGGTTTTTAATTTGGGTTTTCCCTGAGTTATTTTTTTAAAGAATAAAAAAATTTAATGCTTTCCCCACACTGGCAATTACATTTAGCAGGACTGCTGAAATCTGCACTACAGTGATACATCCGGGAAGGGAAACCCACAAATTTGAAAAACTGAAGGTGACGTATAGATGATAAACCCACCTCTATAAGCCCTTTTAAAAGGGGGCCCCGAGGCTAATTTTAGCTGTCTCCATTAGAAGTCCCCCCCGGGGGGGGGTTTTTTTTAAAAAGCAAGAAACGGGCTTGGGTTTGGTTTCTAAAGAAAACATTAGAAAATCTTAGAGAGCTCTGACTAAGCTTGCACAACGTCTGACTGGAATAATCTCAGCTCTAAAACCCCATTGTTAGCAAAATTTCCCTGTCAGCATCCCAGAAATACTTTTTTTGCAGGAAGTTAGAAGAACATCCCTTTGACGGGCAAAAAAAATTTCTCATTTGAACGGGAAGATAAATAGGTTTTTTCCAAAAAAAGGAAATTTTGTGACATTGATTAGGATTATTTTTTTTCTTTCATTAAAAAATATAAACTATTTTATGAGACATGAAAAAATTGACTTTATTTGTAGTTGTGGGGGTCCAGGGGGAGGTCTTTTAAAACTACTGCAAAGCAAGCAAAAGAGAGGGCTTTTTTTAAAAGGAGGGTTTTTCCATGTTTGGGAAATGTAAACCTCGGAACTTCCCCCAATCAATAGAATAGGGGTCCCCAAATCCCCTTTGGGGGGATAAATGGAATTAACCCTGTCTGAAAGTTTTTGAATGGTGGGCATCTGTACCACTACTCTATTCAAACCCTACGTGACTTTTAAAAGATCTTCTTTAAAACCCAAGTATATTGTATTTTTAATGACCATTTTAAAAAAATGTAATAGAAAAATAAGCCTTATTGTTTTTTTCTTTGTGAGGTTATAATGAAATATAGGAAGGAGAAAAAAACGTAATACAAAAAAAGATCACTGAATATTTTAAAATTTATAAAAAAATTTCCTTTTAAATTAAGTAATAATAAAAAGGCTGGAAAAGTAAATTAGGCACAGAAAATTTTTTGGGGCCCAAAATCACTTTTGTGGTGGGAAATTTTAAGGTGGCCTAAACTGAACATAAACTCAACTCAACAGTAAAAATCCACCCCTTTTTAAATTCCCTTTTTTATTTGTTTCAAAAAAACCTTTGGGTAAAAAAAAATTTTTATATTTTATTTTGTTGAGGGATGTGGAAATAAACCTTTAAGATTTGTCGGTTTTTGAATCTATAAAGGAAAATGTTACTGAAACCAAAACCATGTAAATAAAATTTTTAATATTTTAAGAGATGTTTAGTAACAGGATCATGTGATGTGCTTTGTATAAAATTCTTTTACCACATAAGTAAATTTTGCCAAAAATTCATCTGATTGGTCAGTAATGGTTTGTCTAGTCACTCACCCTTTTTTAACTTTAAAAAAATTTAATTGTTTCTTAGTTTTAAAAGCAGTATACTCAAATTTTGTAAGAAAAAGAAAAGCCCAAGAGTCCCCGCCCGGGGGGGGCCCCTCTAAAAAACCCCTAAATTTGGCTTTTAATTTACAAAACTTTGGTTAGGATAAGCACTGAAGTCCCTTTTGAATGTAGGAAAAGGGAGGTGATTGCAACAGCCCCACCCAAAGCGGGAAACCAAAAACCCGTTTGAAATAAAAAATCCCGGGAAAAAAATTTTAGTATTTGGGATTCAGCAAAAAAAAACCCCTTTATTAGAATCCAATTTACTTAAGCAAACGTTTGGGCCCCAAAAAAACAGATGACCTTTTTCAAGCATAAATCACAAGTGTCAAGTGCCTCAATAATATGTAAATCCATGTGCATCTCATCTTAAACAACCAATCACAAAAAGCGGGCATCATAACCCCAAACCCCATCAGTAATTCATACATAATTATGTGAAAATTTAAAAACCCAAAATAAGACTGAAACAAGGGGAAACCCAAAGAGGTATGATTTTAACTTACAGAGTTTTCGGCGCCCGCCAATGTTACTGCGCCTTTACTAATTTCCCCCCCCGGGCGCCGCATCAAAATGGGCTTCCCCTCTCAAACGTACTGCGCATGCCCAAAACCCGGGGCGCGCATGCCCTGTTGGGTAAACCAAGCCTAAAGCACCCCAGTGCGCATGTTTTATTGCCATTCCCTGGCAAAAACCAGGAAGTTTTGCAAATCCAACTTTAAAAATTAAAAAAAACTTTCATTTAGAGAGCTGCATATAAAGAGATCAGTCGGGAACCCAAAACGGAGCTCACTAAGGGACAATGGAAAATATAGATTCATCACTACCAACTATGGCAACGCCATCACAGTTTTTGTGACAGACGTTTCCAAAAAACAGGAGCACTCATCTCCCATCAGAAACACCAAAGTGTGAACGGGGGAAAAAACGCAGCATCCAAAAGCCTGTCATGGTCCCCAAAAGGTTCCAATTTAACATAAATTTTCTACCACATCAAATGACATAAAAAAAAAATGAGGTGATCCCCTTATGAAAACCTAACACCATCCCTTTTATAAAAACGTTTTTATTAAGCATCATGGACGATGGAAATGTTATATTTGGGCCCCCTTTTTTCTTTTTTTCCTCCCCATAGGATAAAAACTGAAAACAAAAATCGTGAAGTGATATAATGTTTAAATGTTAAAAAAAAAAATTATTAAATTTTTTTGAAAAAAAGAGGGACCCGTATATTCCCTAAATCGGGGAAAAATATTTTACAAAATTCATAGCCTTTTTGGGGATTAAATTCCGATTAATTTTCCCGAGGGGTGGAGAGCATTCAATTTTAAAAAACCATTGGCAATTTTTTTCCTTAAGAGCAAAAATTTTCCCGGGCCCCCCCCCGTTTAAGTGGGGGGAACATGATCAATGATCCTGTCCTAAAATGAGGATTTGAAGTTTATGTTCAATGAAGTGAAAGAGAACGGGAAATCGGAAACATTTTACAAAGTATATTTTCTTTTTGGGTTTTTTAAAAAATCTCCCTTAACCTTCCCTGGTTGTTTTCCCCCAATTTTATATTTTGCTGCATGTAATCAAAATATGGCATAGGACGGGCGGCATGTAAAACCCACCCCCCGATTTTAAAGGGTTTACCTGATTGTGGGTGTTAAAAAAGTATCAACCTTTAATCAAAAAGATTTCAATTGCTTCAGTTTAAGCATGGGAAAACCGCCCATCTTTGGAGGGGTAAAAAAGTCTGCCTCTCTGAGGCCCTTGGGAAATCTACTTAACGAGTTTATCCCGTAAGTTCCTACTTCCCCCTTTGTGGGGCCCTCATAGGGTCTCAGAAATTTCTGAAATTTTAGGGAAGCCTTTTCTGTAATAAATTCCAAACCCTTTCTCAAAAAAATCTGCCTTTCCTACCCCCCCGTGAAAAAAAAAATGTAGAAACAAAAAGGGGATTCGTTGGTTTTGTTTTCTATCATGGGGGCCTTAAAGTATCTTTTCTTCCCATTCCTTTAACCTGTTCCCAAAAGCTTTCCCCCCAAAATTTTTTTGGGGGGGAAAACCCCTTGTAAAATTTGTCAAAAACCTTTTCCCCCCCCTCTTTTTTCTCTAAACCTAAATCCTCGAGACTAAAAAACCCCTTCCCAAACCCTTAAAAAATTGACTCCCCAAAGGGGGGGAATTCAAAATATGCTTAGGGTGATAGCTGTTAAAAAAGAAGTGGTTGTTCCTAACCGTCTCCTTAAAAAAAAGATCTGTCCCCTAAAAAAGGGAAAAATTTCCCCCACAAAAACCTTAGTATCCAAAAAAATGTAAAGACGTCTTAGAACTACCTAGTAAAATTTCGACCTGTTTTGCCCCTGATTTAAAGGATAAAAATGAAAGGGGCTCCCAAATTTCCCCCACAGGGCCCGTCCAAATTAAAAAAAAAATCATCAATGTAGCGCCCAACGCAGGATGTGTTCCCAAAAAAAACCCGAATGGTAAAAGGGATTTTTCCTCCCAGCTGCCAAAATAGAGTTAAACAAAAAGTGGGGGGCCAAATTTGGGCCCCCAAAAAGCTGTCCCCGGGTTTTTGCAAGAAGAAAAACCCGTCCCCAACAAGAAAAAAAATTTTTCCCCGGGGGGGACAGTTTTCCAAAAAAAGAAAGGGAAAAAAGCGCGGGGTATCTCCAAAATCACATCCCCGTAAACAAACGCCCTAGACACTTTCCAAGAGGGCCCGGGTGGGAAATTTTAATGGAGGTGGGAAAAGTGACACCACATCAAAAAGGGCACCCGAAAAAAATTATCCCCGGGAAAACAATTTTCCTGTAATTTGAAAAAGAAAAAACCCACGTGTTTTTTATATTGGAGGGAGCAGTCGTGGGATTGGACCTCAAAAAACTATCAAAAAAAAATTGCAAATGTTACTAAAAAAACGATTTCCCCCCCCGAAACAAAAGGGGCTCCCCGGGGGATCAATTAAGGTTTTTTTTGTATTTTTTGGGGGGTATTTTAAAAGAAAGGAGTAACGGGGATGCAATTTTGGAAAATTTCCCAATTTAAAAATCAATGATGTTTTCCAAAATTTTCTCTATCTAAAAATCCCCTTAAAATTTTCCCTTAAAAATCTGAAATTTTTGGGGGCAACGACTTGTTTGGGTATATACATCTTGATCATTTTTTGGGTGTCGGTCAATCTTTAAAAATCAATTTTTTTTTTTAAAACCCCATCCAAATTAAAACCCCGACTGCTCCCCCCTTATCGTCTGGTTTAATAACTATCAATGGATTCTCCATCAGCCCATTAAGAGTATCTCTCTCTCTGGCAGTTCCAAAATTTTTATTTGTCCCTGTATAAACCTGATTTTTGAGTGTCTCATCCTCTCTGTAGTTAATTGGGGTGTATGTCTCAACAATTGGGTTTTTCTGTGGAGGGAAAAAAAACACTCTTACTCTTAACCCAGAATCTTAAATTGGATAATTTCTAGGGATTGTTCACCTTCACTGCACCCCCTTTTGTCCTATCTTGAAAGAAAACTTTTAAGCGGTTTAAAAAGCTAAAAAAAGGGTTTTTCAATCAAAACTTTAAATTGAAACCAATCGAAGGGTGAAAACGGGGGCTAAACGAAGGCCCCTTTTTAAGGGGCCCTTAAATTTTTTAAATCAGAGAGTGACACAGAAGAAATGTTGACAAAAAAGATTCACCTCAAATTTTCTATTTGGGAGGATTTTTCGCCTGGGTTTCTGGTTTAATCCGATCGTTCTTTGTATGTGTTTCCCTTTCTGACGTCCTTTTTTCTGGGTCTTTTTTTTTTTTTCCCATGTTTTGCCGGCCCCCCCCTTCCCAAATTGTTCCTCCTGGGCTGATTTTTTTATTTAAAAAATCCGATTTTTAGGGGTTCTTTAGTAGAAACGTAACCCTTGGGGGTAAACCAAATTTGGGGCGACCAAACCTTTGGGAAAATTTTTCCTAGGGGGTACAAATTTATTATGTGTCCTTGCCAAGTAGATTTCCCCCTTTGGTAGTCCTCAAGATCCCTTTGCCACTTATCCCCTTCATTCTTTCAAATTTCAGCCCTTTTATTTCTTGTCAATTTTTGTCCCAAATTTTTCCTTAAAAATTTTTCATACCATTAGGTGTTTTATCAAAAAATTTTAAATTTCTTTTCAAAATTTAACCCCCAGCTTTTAAAAGGGGTGAGTTTTTCTGCAAAAACTCATTTTTAAAGGTTCATTTCAAAGGCATACTTGTTGTTAATGCTCTCAAACTTGTCTTGTGTCTCTCCCCATCTGGGTGGGACCCAGATCTGTAAAAGTTTCCTTTCTCCTAGGGAGAAACCTACACTAATCAACCATTTGAAACCCACAGTGCTCTGCTCTGTTTTGAGAAATAAAAAGCCCACATACATTTTTGGCATGGCAACAGTAATACCACAAATAGGCATTACCCCCTATTAACCCCTCTAAGGGTTAAAGGGTTTGTCCAGTCTTAAAAAAACATATCAAATCTCCACTAACATAAAAAAAAATTATAAGCCTACGGGCTTATTTCCAGTGGTGCATATCCTTCCGAATGGATATGTCACCACTGTGAACACTAATTTGCTGCAGTGGAGTGCCACTAACTCACATCACCATTGGGAGGTAAACAGCTCTGAGCAGTGATGTAAATAAAGGCACATGACCGCTTCAGTATTCGGAAGTGACAGTGTGCCAACAGAAGACTGAGGTGATATGATGCTGGAACTAGTGCCATTGAACTTGTTTTTTTATGAGGGGGGGGAAAACCCTTTAGTTGCCCTTTAAAACCCAAAAGGCCATGTTCCGGGGCTTACTTTGGGAAGTTTTGGTCCGTATTCCGTGCCGGCGAAATCCTCCCACATTACGGTAACCCAAAACAGTTCGAAAGAACTATGGTTTTCCGTCCTTCTGTGACATGCACATTATCCCGGCGGGATACGCGCTGTGGATAATGGTTGTCTATGGGGCCGGCGAGCTGCCGGCCCCCAGCCCCGCCCCCGCTACACGGCAGCCGGTGGAATTGCGGGCAAAATCCCCGCAATTACGCCGGCAGTAAGCCGTGTGAAAACCCAGCTAAAGGGTATGCGCACATTTAACTGAGCATAACTTGGGCATTTTTGATTTTGGAATACCCGGAAAAAATGGTAGTGAAAAAATTTTTTTGGGGTATCTTTTGCAATTAACTTTTCCTTTAGGGTGTTATTTAGGTAGTGTAGTGGGGAAATTTTTGCAGGGCCACCCTTTTTGGGGTGATTACTCTGCTCAGATTGAGTATAGGAATCAAGGATTTGGGATAATTTGTTTGTTTTTTGCTTTTTTTTATTGCTGAAGGTTTGGTCCCCTCTACCTTTATATACTAAGCCCTATATCTGTATTGGGAATTTTTAAGAAAGCATTGAAGCAATAATGTCGGAACCCTGGAACTGCTACATAACTCTTTTCACCAATGGAACTGGTTATCCAGAATGGATGACTACCTGTGGTAGCTGAAGTGGTTAGTTTATTTATTACCAGTACTTCTCAAGTCATCCTGGATATATGTGCAATTGTGGATACTTTGATAAGCCTGTTCATTGTATAACTGATGATTTAGAGTATGGATTTTCTGTGCTTTTTGATATGTCCCATGTCTTTCTACTAACACTGAACTTAAATATTATTTACTGCATTAACTGCATTAAAAGTGATGTTTTAGAGAAAAGGATTTAATGTTTCTTTAAGGCCAGTTTAATTTTTTTATGAAAGCAGCATGCTGTAAGCATCATGGGCCACATGTACGAAAATGTCTAAGTCAAAAACTCACTTGTTCCCAATAGAAACCAGAGGCCCCTCTCTTTTTTTTCAAAACACTATATGAAATGAGAGGAGTGTCTGATCGGTTGTATGGCAAAAAAGTGGGTTTTTAGCCTAGCGTTTTTCATACATGTGGCCCCCTATTGTTTTTAAGGCTTTTTTATAGCTTTTTTTAAACCATCATAAACCTACATTGAAACCAAAAAATGTACATCACTATTAAAAAGACACTATGATGTTTTTCTCACTATCTGCATGAAATCAGAAAAAACCCAAACTTTTTTAGGAAATTAGGAATTCCAAAAATTATTTACATTTGCCAAATGCAAAATAACTTTTTAAGGTGTTTTTATTACTTTCTGTAAAATCAAAAGTTTACATACACTAAAATTTTTACTAGCTTAAAAAGCTTTTTGGGACCCCCATATGATGATTCATGTTTTGGAAGCTTCGATAGGTTTTTTGGCAATATATGAGTTAATTAGAGACATCCCTGTGTTGTTGTTTTTTTAAAGCACACCAGAAAAAAACCTGTTTTCTTTTGGTAACATCAGGGGAAATCTAAAGAAATTAAAAGATTCAGAAGAGAATTCGGACTTGCACAAGCAGGACATTCTTGGGTAAATTTCCAATCCAAAGGGGCCCTTGTTCTCTGAAACAAAAAATTATGAAAGTACAAACAAGAGGGAAATGCCCACCCATCATATGCCGGGAAAAGGTACGTGTTCTTGTCTAGGGTGAAGTGCTTTGACCCAAAAATGTGCTATAAACCCGAAAAAAGAAAAAACCTTTGTAAGATGATGGCAGATGCTGGTTAAGATTGTGCATTACCACAGTGAAACAAGTACTGTAAATATGGGTGAAAGACCATTTGCCAGCAAGAAGTCATTACCCCAAAACAACAAAAAAAAGTCAGTTTAATGTTTGCAAATGCACCGGGAAACAAAACCTACTTTTGGGGCCCATGTCTTGGGGGGGGGGTTTTTTGCAATAAAAAATTTTTAAATTTTTTGGCCATAATGCCATCTTACATTTGGAGGAAAAAGGGGAGAACTTGGGGAAGCCTAAAAAAAACCTAACTTAAACACGGGGTGGCTATTCATGTTGGGGTTGTTTGCTGCGGGAAAGGACTGGTGCACTTCACAAAATAGATGGCATCAAGGAAAAAAGATTTGTGGAAATTTTACTAAAAGAACATCTCAAGACCACCCAAAAAGTTAAATGTTGGTGGAAATGGGGTCTTCGAATTTACAATGACCCGAACAAAATCCCAAATGGTTCAAAGGGGGCTAAGGGTTGTCTCATTAAAAAGCTTTAGCCTACTTCAATTTTTTGGGCAGCAAAGGATTTTAAATTGGGGGGCGTTTTCTTGTCGCCCTTCTCCTCCCTCTTCCCCCCCCCCAAGCAAAAAGAACTCTCCCCCATAATTTCTATAAGAGTGTGAGGGGTTTGCTGCCAGATTTAACCCTGTGGTGCCTGCCTGGTTTGCTGCAGGATGCTCACGGGCTAGATCAGCGGCATGTCAGCCCCACAAGTCAGGAGACAACAGGGAGAGGGCTGTTATGAGTGGGAGGGGTTTGGGGGAGCTGTGTTGTAATAGCGGGCAGGGGGGATGCAAGTTTTCCCTATCCCCCCCTGCTTACATAAAAAATCTCCATCCAAGCAACAACAAACAAACCCTGCAAACAGACACGGGGCAGCTGTGAAGGTGTTACTATAATCACAATGTGTCATAACAAGCGACGGGGGAGGGGTTGAACCCATTAAACTCCCTGATTGTTCTATTATTATAGTCAAAGCTCCCAGCACATCATGATTTAGTAACATACTTAAATGCTGTCCATTATTTATCGAAGCCTCACCCTGCTCCCCTCAATCTGTGAAGAGCAGGGGGGGAGCGGGTTACACGGGTTAAAACCGGGCGCACGCTACACGACACAAAAGCTGCGGTGCCAGGACCTTAACGATCGGTGCGCGGCCCCGATCGTATTCAGTCAGATCCCGGGGGCCATTTTTTTTTGCCGCGGTGTCTGAGGGTTGGAAAACAGATGCCCCCCGCGGGTGCTGTTACTGCGGGTGTTAGGGCGTCGGGCCCCCTAACCCCCGGCGGGGGTTGCGGGGGGTCGGGGAGCGATCCCCCTGCAAAACCCCCTTAGCACCCTGGAGTCTCATACGTCCAGGTCTTAAAAGGGGTTAAGTAAAACCAGTCAAGTTTTGGATTGGCCATACAAAGCCCTATTAAAATTTTGGGCAAAGCTGAAAAAGGGAGGTGTGAGCAAAAGGACCCACAAAAATGGCTAGTTACCCAGTCTGGAGGAGGAATGGGGGAAAATCCTACCAAAATATTGTGGGAAAATTGTGGAAGGATATTCACAACGTTTTACCCAATTTTTCAGTTTAAGGGCAAAGCAACCAAATATAAAGAAATGCATGAAAATTTTTACTTTGGTGAAAGTAATAAAAAATGCCTTAAAAATTTCTTCTCATTTTCTGGCATTTGGGAAATATAAATAATTTTCGTTTAACTGCCCAAAACGGGGGAAAATTTTTTTGTTTAATTCAGATAATGGAAAAACATGCAATGTTTTTTTTTATATAGGTATGGAAACTTCTGGTTTCAACTGCACATTGTATTTAAAAAATGTGTATATGTGGTTTGCATCTTTTTATGTAGGTAATAAAGACAAAATGTTTTGTTCTCAAGGCCCAAAATAGCTGCATCCTTAAGGAGTTAATCTTTGTTACTACATGGAAGATGAGATGACAACAGCAGAATCTATTTCAGGGTGACATTATGTTAAAACATAGTGCCTGTGTTAGCTGCAGTGAGTGTCGGTGGTTAAAGTGAATAACATAGTGACTTGTGTTAGTGACTGGCTAGTGACTCTAATTCATCACAGATCCAGTTATTAATTTAATAAATGAAAGTCTTTATATACAATCAATACAGTCATATGAAAAAGTTTGGGCACCGCTATTAATCTAAATAATTTTTGTTCTAAATATTTGGGTTTTTGCAACAGCCAAATTCAATTTGATTATTAAAAAATAATATTTCACTTTTTTGTTAGTACAATAAACCTATTTCAAAAACGGAAATATTTTTTGTGTCCATCAGTTATTAGTATTCAAAATTGAAATGTCTGTTGCAAACACCCAAATATTTAGAACTAAAAATGATTAAGATTAATAAGGGTGCCCAAACTTTTTCATATGACTGTATCTATTCTTATGTGATAGAGGAACCTATGGGCCCCCTATTGCTCCACGGAAAGGTAACAACTGCTTCCTCTGCACTCCATATAGCTACTCCTGCCTCTATGCATAAATGTTTGACCCTATTTACTACACTGATAATATTGTCCAAAATCTTAAAAAGACGCTTTCAACAGAACTTGCTATTATTATCATAGTCAATAGGGCAAATTCAAGACACTTCTTCAACTTAAAGGGGTTTTGCCATGAAGGGGTTTGTCTGTCAGAAAGGAAATAAAAAAAAGGGCCTCCGGAGGAGAGGGGGGGGGGGGATGAGAGAGAGCCAGGAACAGGGGGTGTGTGCAATGTTACCAAATAATGCATTACAACCCCGTGGATTTTCTATACAAAAAAACAAGATCTTTTTCCCCCAGCCCTAGCAAGTTCCCCCATGTTCCCGTCATCAGTAGAAAACAAACAAAACGGGCCCGTTCACACCTGTCCCGCTCCCCGGGTTTTGTTAATGTAAATTTTGGAAATAAGGGCTTCTGATAAAGGCCACTGTCACGGCTTCCTTTTTTAATAAATATTTTAAAAAGTGATTAAATACCCCCTTTTGGGGGATCCCCAAGTCAACATTAATCGTGGAAAAAACCCCTTTTAAAGGAAGGTCAAAAGTCCCAGGATAGGATACGCCCTGGAAACGCTAAATTTTGACCTCCCAAAAAAAAAAATTTTATAAATTAGTAGCACAAGAAAGAAACTTTGCAATGTTTCCAATTACTGAAAAAAATTTCTTTCTCCATTTATCAAATTTCTTTATTCATCCCTCTGTAATGAACTCACCTGCCCACTTCCTGTTGGCCAGAGCAGAAGGGTGCTTAGCAGGCAGTCTGCAAAGCTGGCTAAACAGCCAATGTGCAGGATGAGAACAATAAGAAATGAGTGAGCAGGACTCGCTATTTAAGCCTGGCTGATTCACCCCGCTCCTGCCAGTTTTGACCTTGGCTACCCGCGTGTTTTTACTTGCGTTCTGTCTTTTGTTTTTGACCCGCTTGTCTGTGACTTCCCTTTTCTTTACCCTACCTGATTTCTTGCGCTTAAACCCCGCTTGTTTATGATTTTTTGGGCCCTTTTGCCTTTGACTTTGGTTTTTACCTTTTCAGTCCCTGACATCCTTCACCTGCCAGTCCCATCATTCAGCGACTACTCTGCGGACACATCCTGGGGATATGGCGAAGATCCAGATCACTGTTCTATGGTGTTAAAGGGTGAAGACCTGCTCTCCTTTAGGCTAATCTCCCCGCAAAGAAATACTTGCATTTTTGGGGGTTTTAGGAAAAATCATCTTTTGGGAGCCCATTGCCTTTAATAGAAAAAATGACCTGTAGTCTACAAAGGTCGTTTTTCCTCCACTCGTCTTTTATAACATGTTGCATAATATGTCGGCATTTTGAGTTTTTTTCGTCATCTTCCCATACAATCAATTGTATGGGCAATGGCAATAAAAGAGAACCGACCACGGTTTTTTTGCCAAAAATGACAAAAACTTCATCGGCAATGGAAAAAATTGGTAGGGGACATCATAACAGATAGCATGCCCCTGTTCTTGAGACAAAACTGACAAAATTGAAAGCTTGTGGGGGTGGGGTTTGAACTGCTGAAAATAAATTCAGGTCATACAGTGGACAGAAATCGTGTTATTCCTCATTAACACACAGCTGCTTACCCTGAAGAGCCATCTGAACTAACAGATATGCTTTAATAATGCTGAAGAGGTTGCTAGTAATACTAATTCTGCTTCTACTGGTAAGGATTGTCTCTTTTTTTAGTAAGTAAGGCAGTGAAGAACTATTGTAGTGGAGAGTGAACACGGACCTCATCCTGAAAAATCCTCACGCTACCTCTCCATATTTATGGGTTTTAAATGCTTCCCATGGTTTTGAAACAGTCTGATAATATCCCAATCAGAATCTGGATGACAAGTACAGTCCCACATTTCAGGCTTCAAACATAAAGATAAAATTTCAATTTTTTTGTGAACAATCAAAAACAAGTGAGACACAATTGTGAAGAGGAAAGAAATATGTTGGATATTTTAAACTTTTGTAAAAAATAAAAAACTGAAAAGTGGGGCGTGCAAAATTATTCGGCCCCTTTAAGTTAATACTTTGTAGCACCACCTTTTGCTGCGATTACAGTTGCAAGTCGCTTGGGGTATGTCTCTTTCAGTTTTGCACATCGAGAGACTGAATTTCCTGCCCATTCTTCCTTGGAAAACAGCTGGAGCTCAGTGAGGTTGGATGGAGAGCGTTTGTGAACAGCAGTTTTCAGCTCTTTCCACAGATTCTCGATTGGATTCAGGTCTGGACTGTGACTTGGCCATTCTAACACCCGGATACATTTATTTGTGAACCATTCCATTGTAGATTTTGCTTTATGTTTGGGATCATTGTCTTGTTGGAAGATAAATCTCCGTCCCAGTCTCAGGTCTTTTGCAGACCCCAACAGGTTTTCTTCCAGAATGGTCCTGTATTTGGCTCCATCCACATTCCCATCAATTTTAACCATCTTCCCTGTCCCTGCTGAAGAAAAGCCCAAACCATGATGCTGCCACCACCATGTGTGACAGTGGGGATGGTGTGTTCAGGGTGATGAGCTGTGTTGCTTTTACACCACACATATCGTTTTGCATTGTGGCCAAAAAGTTGGATTTTGGTTTCATCTGAGCAGAGCACCTTCTTCCACATGTTTGGTGTCTCCCAGGTGGCTTGTATCTAATACAAATATCAGTGGCACACTAAAAACTAAGTAAAACATTGAGGTATATAGGAATTTTTGAAAATGCATTACTGCTAAGGAAATATGAAAACCTGGGATTCTTAGTTTGCAGTTTTTGATCAAAAATTGTTTAAGCTCACCTCCCAATAGCGTCAAGGGGATCCCAGTACAGGTGAGTCCCTAAAACTAACATGTTACCTCACTAGGAGTCCAATCAGACTACAACATCTCAGGGAGAGAAAGGAACGAGCTACTGAATTATCATGAACTGTTTTAAAAGAGGTAAGGGGAGTGCAGCACGCCAATGAGGTTGCCATTCCTCAAAAAGACTACAAAACTTGGTTAGGTTGTACACAGTCAAATAGACTACAAAACTTGGTTAGGCTGTGCACATCCAAAATATTTAGCAAGTTCCTATCACTCCCTGAGATGTTGTAGTCTGATTGGACTCCTAGTGAGGTAACATGTTAGTTTTAGGGACTCACCTGTACTGGGATCCCCTTGACGCTATTGGGAGGTGAGCTTAAACAATTTTTGATCAAAAACTGTAAACTAAGAATCCCAGGTTTTCACAATTCCTTAGCAGTAATGCATTTTCAAAAATTCCTATATACCTCGATGTTTTACTTAGTTTTTAGTGTGCCACTGATGTTTGTATTAGATGTATGCTATTGCCTTGCCAGTATGCACCTATGCTTACATTTTTTCAAAATATATTTTGGATGTGCACAGCCTAACCAATTTTTGTAGTCTATTTGAGGAATGGCAACCTCATTGGCTTGCTGCACTCCGCCTACCTCTTTTAAACTAGTGCAGGGTAATTCAGTAGCAAGTTCCTATCACTCCCTGAGATGTTGTAGTCTGAATGGACTCCTAGTGAGGTAACATGTTAGTGTTAGGGACTCACCTGTACTGGGATCCCCTTGACGCTATTGGGAGGTGAGCTAAACAATTTTTGATCAAAAACTGCAAACTAAGAATCCCAGGTTTTCATATTTCCTTAGCAGTGATGCATTTTCAAAAATTCCTATATACCTCAATGTTTTACTTAGTTTTTAGTGTGCCACTGATATTTGTATTAGATGTATGCTATTGCCTTGCCAGTGTGCACCTATGCTTACGTTTTTCAAAATATATTTTGGATGTGCACAGCCTAACCAAGTTTCCCAGGTGGCTTGTGGCAAACGTTAAACGAGACTTTTTATGGATATCTTTTAGAAATGGCTTTCTTCTTGCCACTCTTCCATAAAGGCCAGATTTGTGCGGTGTACGACTGATTGTTGTCCTATGGACAGACTCTCCCACCTCAGCTGTAGATCTCGGCAGTTCATCCAGAGTGCTCATGGGTCTCTTGGCCGCATCTCTCATCAGTCTTCTCGTTGTTTGAGATGAAAGTTTAGAGGGAAGGCCGGGTCTTGGTAGATTTGCAGTGGTCTGATACTCCTTCCATTTTCAATTATGAATTGCTTGCACAGTGCTTTCTTGGGATGTTTAATTTTGGGAAATCTTTTTTGTATCCAAATCCAGCTTTAAACTTCTCCACAACAGTATCATGGATCTTGCCTGGTGTGTTCCTTGGTCTTCATGATGCTCACTGCGCTTTAAACAGAGCCCTGAGACTATCACAGAGCAGGTACATCTATTAGGAGACTTGACTACACACAGGTGGATTATATTTATCATGATCAGTCATTTAGGACAGCATTGGATCATTCAGAGATCCTCACTGAACTTCTGGAGTGAGTTTGCTGCACTGAAAGTAAAGGGGCCGAATAATATTGCATGCCCCACTTTTCAGTTTTTTGGGGCTTTTTTTTACAAAAGTTTAAAATATCCAATAAATTTCATTCCACTTCACAACTGTGTCCCACTTGTTGTAGATTCTTCACAAAACAATTAAAATTTTATATCTTTATGTTTGAAGGCTGAAATGTGGCAAAAGGTTGAAAAGTTCAAGGGGCCCGAATACTTTTTCAAGGCAATGTATTCCATTATTATAAGGGTTAAAAGTAGTAACTATCCAATGTCTTGTAGGTGCTAATTTACAATCAGAAAATCAGTCACTGGCAATACTGTATATGTTAGCAGGGACTAGTAGCTAGATGAAAGGAAATATAGCTGTTGAATTAGAGTACACAGTTTGTTTTTAGTACATAACCATAAAAAAACAATAGGCATAGGAGCTGTATACACAACATAACGACATTCTTAATCAAGATTTTTCAATGGAGCAATAAAAAATGTGCATTGCCTTTAAGGATTACATTGTAGCCAATTCATGGATTTTATAACAAATCGTTTTAGAGTCAGATACAAACTGATGGCAATTTGTAAAATGTTCAGTCTTCTTTTAACTCATTAAAATACTGTCACTAGAGATGGGCGAATTTCTCAAAAATTCGGTTCGGTCACTTCGCCGAATTTTCCGACAAAATTCGTTTCGGTCCGAATTACTTCGGCACGAATCACGTTAAAAAACATATTTCCAGGCTCCCCAGACCCTGCAGGGTGCTGTAGAACGTTGTTGCCATGTTTAAAATTTATGCAGAGGGAGCTTGGTTTGGTTTCATACAATTTTTGTGTTTTAGTATGACACGCACTTGACTGCCGCCGCTCTTAGAACCGCTTCACTATAAACTGCCCTGGGCACTTATGGGGGCAAAACTGACCAAAAAACTGAAGCAGGAACGGAGCCTGATAAAGTCATGGCAGCAAAAGTGTGAAAAAAACAAACTGAGAGCTCAGGTGGCAACATTAGTGACAGAGTGTGGAGGTGACGGCGGCAGCCACAGCAGCATGAGGTCAGACAGTGGCACAATGACATTCTGGAAGTGGCAAAACAGTACCAGGCCGCAGAGTGGCACAATGACACACTGTGGGGGTCCGGTGGCAGCAGCATGAG
Organism: Phyllomedusa bahiana; assembly: GCA_025379985.1. NCBI lineage: Eukaryota > Metazoa > Chordata > Amphibia > Anura > Hylidae > Phyllomedusa > Phyllomedusa bahiana. The sequence continues at coordinate 46,044 of JAODAL010006568.1, read as the reverse complement.
GTCAGGCAGGGGCACAAGGGACAAATTCTGGAGTGGCAAAAAAGGAGTAGGCCAAAGAGTGTTACAATGCACAGGGGTGGAGGGCAGGGCAGGAGCACAGCAGCAGCATAAGGTCGACAGGGCACAATGAACAGTGTGGAGGGAAACGGCAGCAGCCAATCAGCAGCATGAGGTCAGACAGTGGCTCAATGACATTCTGGAGGTGGCAAAAACAGGAGTAGGCCACAGTGTGGAGGGCACGGCAGCAGCCACGGCAGCAGCATTGGGGTCAGACAGTGGACAATGACAAGTGTGGAGGGCACGACAGGAGTCACAGCAGCAGCATGAGGTCAGAGAGTGGCACAATGACATTCTGCAGGTGGCAAAATAGTATTAGGCCACAGAGCGGAACAATGACTGAGAGCGGAGGTCACGGCGGCAGCAGCATGAGGTCAGGCAGTGGCACAATGACAGAGAGTGGAGGTGATGACAGGAGCAACAGCATGAGGTCAGAGAGTGGCACAATGACATTCTGGAGGGGGCAAAACAGTACCAGGCCGCAGAGTGGCACAATGACACAGTGTGGATGTCACGGCAACAGCAACAGCAGCAGCAGCATGAGCACATAGAGTGGCACAATGACAGAGTGTTGAGGTGGGTGGCAATACCATTTCCCTGGTAAAGACGGGGTAGGCAGATGGAGAAACTATCAGCAGATGTGTGGGCATCAGGCGGGTGGCGGCATCAGAATAGTGCTGAGGCAGGTAGTTTGAACCCAGATGACGCCTAAGGCATTGGTGTGGGGGAAATCCTGGCCGATCCACCCCGATTTCATCTTGACAAAGGTCAGTCGTTCAACATTTCCCGTGGACAAGCGGGTTCTCCTTGGGGAACGATGGCCCCCGCCGCACTGAACACCCGCTCTGATGCCACACAAATGGCCGGGCAGGAACAGCTTCTCCACTGCAAACTGGGGCAAGTTGCGGCCACACACCCCGGGTTTGGCTGCCCAGTAGTCCAGCGGATCTTCTAACTGGGGTGGCAGCGTGCTGTCCAAGTAGGCCACAACCTGTTGGTTCAGGGAATGCTCCATGTCCTGCTGCTGTGCTGCTGCTGCTGGTGACTGCCCTCCTCACTAGGGGGTGAAGGAAGCTGCTCATTAGTGAATCCAGACTTAGGGTACTGCTGATGGAGCTGGTACGGCGACTACGCCCCCACCGTGCCCCAGGAGCCGCTGAGGAACCCCCCGGTCAGACCTGTCAGAGGAGGGACGACCCCGCACATAGGCAGCGGCCCAAACTGTTTTCGGAGGATTTCCCTATAGTATTTGAGGTTGTATTCCCGGTCAATAGGTGGGAAAAAAGGCTCCCATTTTTGGACCGGTAGCGGGGGTCCAATAGGGTGGAGAGCCAGAAGTCATCCCTCTGCCGGATGCTGACTATTCGGCTGTCACTAGCCAGGCAAATAAGCATGCTGCGGGACATCTGCACAAGTGACTCCGAGGGGCTCCCTGCCTCCATTTCCACTGTATACTGCCACGGGGCTTGGGAGTCATCTGCCTCGTCTTCCTCATCTCCATCCACCTCCTCCAGCTGCTCCTGCTCCTCCTCTCTTGTCACCTGGGAATAAAATCCACTCAGTTCACCAGACAATGCTTTCTGCTCCAATGTCCTCCCCCTCCTCCCCTCCATTTCAGTCCCCACCGGACTCATTTTGGCCACGAGATGTAGTCGCCACATCTCCAGTCCCTGCCCAGACAGATTTTTCAGCATCTGTTCCAGGACATGAAGCAGTGGAATGACGTTATTCACCCCCGTAGTCCTGGCGACTGACAAATAACTTTGGCCTCCTCGAAGGGCCCTCAACAAAGGGAAAGGGTCACGCATGAGCTGCCACTGGCTGACATCAAAGTTACACAGGGGAGTACTTCTGTCTGCCTGGATCATCAAAAAATCGTTAATGGCCTTTCTCTGTTCATACAGTCGGTCCAACATGTGCAGGCTGGAATTCCAGCGGGTGGGAAACATCGATATCAGAGGGGTGTTGGGGGAGGCCGTTTCTTCCCGCTGCAACTCGAGGAGGGTGTTTCCTGGCTTTGTACGAATGGTTTTAAAGTGCATGCACAGTTTCCTGGCCATTTTCAGAATGTTCTGAAGATCGGTGGAAGACTTCAGGAACCTTTTTACAACCAGATTGAACACGGGGCGCCATGCAGGGCGCATGGCCCATCCCTCTCGGTGCAGCGCGGACACCATGTTCCTCCATTGTCCGTCACCATGGTTCCGATTGCAGTTGGCGCGGAGAAAGCCACACATCGATTTCTTGCTGCATGACGCGGAGCAGTTCCTCCCCTGTGTGACTTCGTTCGCCGAGGCAAGCTAGGTGTAGAACTGCGTGACAACGCTGTGCCCTACACATGTGGTATGATGGAGCAGTACTTGGGGAGGCGAAGATGGTGGTGGTGGTGGGGGAGGAGGAGGCGGACATTGGCGCAGGAGCAGCAGTTTGACAACGTGGAGGAGAAAGCGGCGTCCCCCTGTCCAAGTTGTTGGTGTGCCTGGGGCAGGAAGCACATTCACCCAGTGGGCCGAAAAGGGGACATGTAATGGCCTGACCGTAGTTACAGCTCCAGACGTCCGCGCTGCCCTGTACCTTGGAACAAACCCATAACTCAAAGGACTGACCCACTTTTGTTCTACATATTTATGAAGTGCTGGTACTGCCTTTTTTGGAAAGAAATTACGGCTTGGAACTTTTCCATCTCGGCTCCCGGGACAAGCCATTAAATTCTCTGATGGTGCAGAGTCCCCCATTTGGAAAGGGAGGGACTGCAGTACCAACAACTTGGACAGGAGCACGGTCAGCTGCTGCACCCTTTGGATGGTTTTGGGCGCATACTGGGTTTTCTCTTTACAATCGCCTCTCTGAACGACTGCTGGCGCCATGAGTAGCGAGGAGCAGGAGCATCTGGACCGGGAGAGGATGTCAAAGAGAAACAGCTGCTTCTGCAGAGGTGGTGGAGCCTTGGGCTGGCTGAAATGGCATGCGTGCCACTGGCCGCTGCTGCTGCTGCAGCGGCAGGATGGACCACCACATCTGAGCCACGTTTCTCCCAGGCCCCCCGGATGGTGACGCTGCATGTGTTTTAGCAGGGCGTTGTGCCAACGTTAGCTCCCTGGCCACGCCTTCACTTTCTGCCCACAGATTCTACATATACCCTTTTTCGGCTCCTCGGTTTTCCTTAGCAAAGAACTGCCACACCGCCCAGTATCTGATTTTACCGCCAACGCTCCGCACTGACTACTGCCGCCGCTGCCTCGCTGAGCCCCTGTGCCGCTACTGTCTTGGACCTGCGAAGCGGGTTTTCTTACCCCGTGGCCGCTTTGGGTCCCGACCCCCACCTGCTGCTACCCTGCTGACTCACGGCCACACACCCCCTTGCTGGCTGCGCCGCTGCCTGACGCGCAAGCTGACGCCCTCTTCTCCTGACGATGATGAAGCCCTTGCTTTTACCCCGGGTCCAAGTGCGGTCGGTACTTTATCATCTATTTTTGTTTCATCGTCATACTGTCCTCATCACGGGTCTTGGTAAGCCGAGGTGACCCCCTCACCACATGACCTCCCATGCCACTCTCCACATCTATACTTTTCCGCCTACTGCAAGAGCTGGGGGATATTTTGGCCCCATTTCTTCGCTGCCAAGTAGCTGCTGACTGCCCTCCTCAAATTGTTCATCCTCGCTATATAGTGGCGCTGAGCCCAGACCACATAGTAGATCCCTGGCTGAGGGGAAAAAGGGTTGGGACAGAGGCGGGGTGAGGACAGGTGAGGGCCGCTGACCCGCTCCGGGCCATGCCCAAATAAGTGTTGTGTTGAGGTTCCCCCCGACTCTTGGCTGGGTTTTTCAGATGTCATCTGGGAGGAAGAGGATGACCTAGTCAACCAATCAAGAACTCTTGGGGTTTCTGAACAACACACAGTCGCTAGATGACAGCGGCAGTTGTGGCTCACCGAGTGACCCCTGCTGCGAGTCCCCTTGCTGTGCTGCGACCTGGGCCGTTTCAGAAATGTTTTTGCCATGCCACTCGCCCGTTGCAGAGCCTGCCACCTCTGTGTCTGACATACTGTTTGTTCTAAAATGTACAGACACTGTTTGATGAAGCTATCTGTATATGATAAATATACACCCGTTTTTGACTCCAAATGAACCCAGTAACAAGCTTGGGTAACCCTTGGATATAAATTGCGCTCCCCAAATGGCCAGGAAAAATTTACTTGTATGTGTCGTTTACAAGCACTGTGTGTTTTACTAAATGTAAAAGCACAAACAGGCTTAATTAACCTTCGCTTGTGAATTTTGCTACAAGAAAAATGTATATATTTCGGTGTTGAAAAAAAGGTTTATTTTTGTCAGCACAGCAGCAAAAAAACGCTTAATTAACCCCCGGATGTAAATTGCGCAATAGAAATTTAGCCACCACAAACAGTAGCTTTGTAGCGTGTTTTCAATGGTGTATTTTCCCACGCCACACAACAAGAGATTAAATTGTAATTAACTTTGCTTGTGAATTAGGCTAAACCAAAAAAAAAAATATATATTTTGGGTTGAAAAAGACGGTTTATTTTTGTCAGCACAGCAGCAAAACATCGCTTAATTAACCCCTGGATGTAAATTGCGCAATAGAATTGAGCCACCAAAACTAGTAGCTTTGTAGCGTATTACAATGGGGGTTTTTTCTACGCATCACAACAAGAGATAAAATTGTAATTAACCTTTGCTTGTGAATTAGGCTACCAAAAAAAAATATATATTTGGCGTTGAAAAAGACGGTTTATTTTTGGTAGCACACCAGCAAAACAACGCTTAATTAACCCCTGGATGTAAATTGCGCAATAGAATTGAGCCACCACAAACTAGTAGCTTTGTAGCGTGTTACAATGGCGTATTTTCTACGCCACACAACAAGAGATAAAATTGTAATTACCTTTGCGTGTGAATTAGGCTACCAAAAAAAATAATATATATTTTGGCGTTGAAAAAGACGGTTTATTTTTGTCAGCACACCAGCAAAACAACGCTTAATTAACCCCTGGATGTAAATTGCGCAATAGAATTGAGCCACCACAAACTAGTAGCTTTGTAGCGTGTTACAATGGGGTATTTTCTACGCCACACAACAAGAGATAAAATTGTAATTAACCTTTGCTTGTGAATTAGGCTACCAAAAAAAAAATAAAAAATTTGGGGTTTAAAAGTAGGTTTATTTTTGGGCAGCACACCAGCAAAACAACGCTTAATTAAACCCCCGGATTTTAAATTGCGAATTCGAATTGAGCACCACAAACTAGTAGCTTTGTAGCGTGTTACAATGGGTATTTTCTACGCCCACAAGCAAGAGATAAAATTGTAATTAACCTTTGCTTGTGAATTAGGCTACCAAAAAAAATATATATATTTGGCGTTGAAAAAGACGGTTTATTTTTGTCAGCACACCAGCAAAACAACGCTTAATTAACCCCTGGATGTAAATTGCGCAATAGAATTGAGCCACCACAAACTAGTAGCTTTGTAGCTTTTTACAATGGCGTATTTTCTACGCCACACAAAAAGAGATAAAATTGTAATTAACCTTTGCTTGTGAATTAGGCTACCAAAAAAAAGATATATATTTGGCGTTGAAAAAGACGGTTTATTTTTGTCAGCACAGCAGCAAAAACAACGCTTAATTAAACCCTGGATGTAAATTGCGCAATAGAATTGAGCCACCACAAACTAGTAGCTTTGTAGCGTATTACAATGGCGTATTTTCTACGCAACACAACAAGAGATAAAATTGTAATTAAACTTTTCTTGTGAAAATTTGGCTACCAAAAAAAATATATATATTTGGGGTTGAAAAAGACGGTTTTTTGTGTCAGCACACCAGCAAAACAACGCTTAATTTTAACCCCTGGATGTAATTGCGCAATAGATTGAGCCACCACAAAAATAGTAGCTTTGTAGCGTGTTACAATGGCTTTTTCTACGCCCCACAACAAGAGATAAATTGTAATTAAACATTGTTGTGAATTAGGCTACCAAAAAAAATATATATATTTGGCGTTGAAAAAGACGGTTTATTTTTGTCAGCACACCAGCAAAACAACGCTTAATTAACCCTGGATGTAAATTGCGCAATAGAATTGAGCCACCACAAACTAGTAGCTTTGTAGCGTGTTACAATGGCGTATTTTCTACGCCACACAACAAGAATAAAATTGTAAATAACCTTGGGTTGTGAATTTGGCTACCAAAAAAAAAATATATATTTGCCGTTGAAAAAAGGGCGGTTTATTTTTGTCAGCACACCAGCAAAAAAACGCTTAATTAACCCCTGGATGTACCTTTCGCAATAGAATTGAGCCACCACAAAAAAGTATCTTTGTAGCGTGTTACAATGGCGTATTTTTTTACGCCACACAACAAGAGAATAAAATTGTAATTAACCTTTGCTTGTGATTAGGCTACCAAAAAAAAATATATCTAATTGGCGTTGAAAAAGACGGTTTATTTTTGTCAGCACAGCAGCAAAAAAAATCTTAATTAACCGCTGGATGTAAATTGTGCAATAGAATTGAGCCACACAAACTAGTAGCTTTGTAGGGTGTTACATTGGTTTATTTTCTACGCCACACAACATGTGATAAAATTGAAATTAACTTTTGCTGCTTAATTAGGCTACCAAAAAAAATATATATATTTGGCGTTTAAAAAGACGTTTTATTTTTGTCAGCACAGCAGCAAAACAACGCTTAATTAACCCTGGATGTAAATGCGCAATAGAATTGAGCAGCCAAAAATGAAGTGTATTTTGTATTGTTAAAAAAAGCTGTTTCTTTAAATGAATACAACAGGAACTGGCTTAGATCCCACTTGGATATTGAATGTATATGCAGCTGCAGTGGAAAGCCCACTGGATTTCAGATCCAATACCCCCAAAAAAACAGAAATAGAAACATTCAGAGAACAGTCTCTGAGGGCAAGCTGAGACACCCCAAAAATCGCTTTTGTAAAAATCAGTTCTTCAGAAAAACGCTATCACCCGCAGCAGCAACCTTCCCTGTCCCGTACAGTGAGAGGAGTGTGAGCTCCCAGCGGCGCGCTCGGTCTTATATTAGTGCGGTGACGTCACAAAAAAAAACCCGCCGGTCTCTGATTGGCTTCATCTTGCACATTTCATGCAGCTATGCCCTTCTTCTCCCAGAAAGTCTTTGCCCCATGTAGCGCCATGTGCTCGCAGCCATTTTATCAATCAAAAGCACACTTCGTTCACCCGAAGTACCCCAAAGTTCGACTTCGTTCCGAACCGAAGTTTTCCTGAAATTCTAAACGAATTCCACTTCGTTAGAATCGATTCGCCCATCTCTAACTGTCACCTTATAAAATTTTATTTTTTTAATGTCACAATAAATAAGATGAATTGACTGGGAACGAGCTTCCTCCACCAAATTTTAGGAGCTCTGTTCAAAATATCTTTGCAGATTTATCTATTTAATAGGAAACCTGATGCAAAATGGAACAAAAGTGGAAAGTCTGACTAATAACTGGGGTCTTCAAGGTTCCAATCTCATATGAGGATTCATCAATGTATTTATTCTCTATATATGAAATGATAAATCGTATCAAGATCAATAGTTTATTTTCCAGTCCTGAATGAAATGCATATTAAAGGGAATACTTAAAGGGGTTGTCTCACTACATTGATTCATGTTACCACAGTCCTGTTTTCTTGATTTCACTTTGAAATCAGGGGTGTGTTTACTGGCTTCCACTAGGCTGCAGTAGAAGCCAGGTCTGTAGCTATAGCAACCAGTGCTGGCAGTCTATCAGGATAGATCAAACAGGTCTGTAGCTATAGCGACCTGAGGAGCTGATGCAGCCCATACGAGAGGGGATATCTAGGAATAGGTAGGAAACGGTTATATGGACATTTTATTGCAAAGTGACTTGTTTTTGCAAGATCTTCAACATAAAAAGCAATCCTTGTAGTGAGACAACCCCTTTAATTTCATTTCTTGGTTGAAGGCAAGGTCAGACATGACAGATGGCAATTCTATTATCTAGTATCTTGCAAGTTGCAGTGCAGTCTTGCATAATGACACTTCCTTCTGATATATACTAGATTAAATACCACGGATGTTGTATAAATGTATTTTTATCTTCTAATAGAGATAAAAATAAAAGCTTTCAATTGTACTGGATTAGAGAAAGTTCATTACTGAACAGTTGTTTTCTTTCTACAAGGACAGTCGTACTTACTTAATGAAAACCAAGGCCAACATCCATTTTGGTAACCCAGTGGGTGTAAAAAGCCCACAGTGATCTTGGTAAACATGCTTTAACCTTTACTGCTGCAGCCAGTTTTGACCTTCCTGACAGAGCCCCATTTTTGAAATCTGACATGTGTCACTTTATGTGGGATAACTTTTTGATACATGTGATTCAGAGACTGTTTATTCATGTTACATTGTACTTTAAGTTAGTAAGACATTTTGGTCCATGCAATTATTATTTATATGTGAAAAATATGCCATTTTCAAAGTTAAAAATTTCTGTTTGTAAGACAGATAGTTATACCACACAAAATACTTTATGACTAGCATCTACCATATGTCTACTGTACATTGGCATCATTTGTTAAATGTATTTTTATCTCTTACAACATTCGAGGGCTTAGAAATTTAGTAGTAATTTTTCACATTTTCAAGAAAATTTGCAACATTGATTTTTTTTTTAGCGACCAGTCCAGTTCTAACGTGACTTTGAGGGTCCTGTATGTTAGGTCACATAATCTCCAAAAAATTGGGAATCTCGCAAGAGAACAAAGAGTGACTTTTGATCACTATATTTACTATTTTGCCATAGGCAAACTTAAACTCTATCAGTTCTCTATCTATTAAACACTAAAACGTAACTTTTATTATATCTAACTCTTAACCTCTATATACACTATTTAAAAACCTGATCTCTATCCTCATCATTTAACCCTTTTTGCTTCTGAAAGAGGGAATAACTCCCTTTCTATCATCAAGTCTGGTGGAACCCCACCTATTGACAGGAGAGCCTTATACTATAGCAAAAGTACTAGCTTCAGTAAGGGATCCCAAGCCAACTACTTGGGCAGTCGCCCCTAATCTCATAGACACAGAACAAATAAGGCCCCCTTGTGACACTGTCTGCAGCAGGTGACACTTGTAGACAGAGGTGAGAGATCACAATTTAAAACGTCATGCCTGACCTCGCCGACATGTTTCGCCAGCTAACCTGGCTTTATCAAGGCTTAGAGGTCCGATCACATGTGGTCTGAGCTCACTTCCTTTTATATCATGTTAGGTAAACACCCCATTCAGGTGCTCACCAATTAGCCATCAGAGAATCCACATAAAGCCCACTCCCCCTTCCGCGCGCGCACACTCATAACATGTCCTGCTAAAGCTGCCACCATGCTCTCATGAGCCAACAACCTTCAGTTGGAGATGGCGAATTTGACTGAAGGTTGTTGGCTCATGAGAGCATGGTGGCAGCTTTAGCAGGACATGTTATGAGTGTGCGCGCGCGGAAGGGGGAGTGGGCTTTTTGTGGATTCTCTGATGGCTAATTGGTGAGCACCTGAATGGGGTGTTTACCTAACATGATATAAAAGGAAGTGAGCTCAGACCACATGTGATCGGACCTCTAAGCCTTGATAAAGCCAGGTTAGCTGGCGAAACATGTCGGCGAGGTCAGGCATGACGTTTTAAATTGTGATCTCTCACCTCTGTCTACAAGTGTCACCTGCTGCAGACGGTGTCACAAGGGGGCCTTATTTGTTCTGTGTCTATGAGATTAGGGACGACTGCCCAAGTAGTTGGCTTGGGATCCCTTACTGAAGCTAGTACTTTGCTATAGATATAAGGCTCTCCTGTCAATAGGTGGGGTTCCACCAGACTTGATGATAGAAAGGGAGTTATTCCCTCTTTCAGAAGCAAAAAGGGTTAAATGATGAGGATAGAGATCAGGTTTTTAAATAGTGTATATAGAGGTTAAGAGTTAGATATAATAAAAGTTACGTTTTAGTGTTTAATAGATAGAGAACTGATAGAGTTTAAGTTTGCCTATGGCAAAATAGTAAATACTGTATGTTAATTAACCCTATATATGACTCCATCTAAGAAGCTACAATTAAAGTATTCAAAACATCATTTAGAAAGTTTATTAACCAGAGTTTCACAGAAATTGAAGCAAAGTGGAGGTGAAATTTCAAAATTTAACTTTTTTGCAGAGGATCAATTTTTATCCATTATTCACTGAAAAATGATAGATAATAGGAAAATGCAACTAAAAATCGATTCCCTGATTCGCCATTTTTAGAAATAGCCCATATGTGGCCTTAGTGCACTATTTTACTCAACCACAAGCTTCAGAATAGGAGGAGCACCTACCGGATTTTGGGGTCTCATTTTAAATATGATTTTATTTAGGCACCATTTCAGGTTTGTGGACACCCTAAGGTGCTAAAACTGAATAAACACCCCTAAAAAGACCCCATATTCGAAACTATTTTCCTTAAGGAATATATCCAGGAGTGTAGTGAGTATATGGACCCCACAGGTGTTTTACAGATTTTTTTTAGTGATAGGCTGTGAAAACAAAGTATTTATTTTTTTCCAACAATCTGCAATTTTAGCTGAAAAGTTTTCATTTTTACAAGGAATCCTGGAAAAAAAGCAACCCAAAATTTATTATGTGATTTCTTCCAAATTCAGCAATATCCTATATGTGGGTGTAAACTTCTTTTTGGGAGCAAGGGCAGGACGTACAGGGGAGGGAGTGCTCTTTGGCTTTTGGAAGGCAGATTTTGGTGGGTTCCATGTCACATTTGCAAAGCCTCCAAAGTATCAGAACAGGGGAAACCTTCTAGAAGTCACCCCATCTTGGATTCAACAACATCTTATTTAGCGTATTGTGCATTTTGGGTGCATAGGTGTTTTTAGCACTTAGCCATGAAAATGGGGGGAGCAGTTCTGCCATTGTTTTTTGGGCTTCATTTTTACAGTGTTCGCTGTGCGGTATATGTGACAGGATAACTTTACTATGTGGTCCGGTACGATTACAACAATATCAATTTTATAAAGTTTTTTATGTTTTTTTACTTTTACACAATAGAAATGAGTTTGCAAAAAATTGTGTTTTTATGTCATCATAATCTAACAGCCATAACTTTTTTATTTTTCTGTATATGGAGCCTATTCAGGGCTTATTTTTTGCGGGATGAGTAGCCATTTTCATTGCTACTATTTTGGAGTTAATATGCTTTGATCAATTGGTTTTTGGGAGGGGCAGGATGAAGAAAATACATCAATCCTGATAGTGGATTTTATTTTTTACAGCGTTGACCATGCAGTATAAATAACATGCTAGCTTTACTCAGTAGGTCAATATGAATACAGTGATACCCAATTTGTGTATCTTTTATGTTTTTCTACTTTTACACAGTAAAAACACTTTTATTCAAAAAAGAAAACACGTTTTTACATCGCCATAGTCTAAGAGCCATAACTTTTTTATTTTTCTGTGTACAGAGTTATGTAAGGGCTTGTTTTTTGCGGGATCAATTGTCATTTTTATTGATACCATTTTGGGAGGGACAAGACTTTTTGATCACTTTCAAATCCATTTTATTGAAGGCAGGGTGAAGAAAATACAGCAATCCTATCAGTGTTTTTTATTTTTAACAGCCTCACCATGCAGTATACATGACACGTTAGTTTTACTATGTATGTGGCGGCCCTGGAACTGTGGCAGATGTGAATGTGAGTAGCTGTTTTTTTGGGTTTTTTTACAGAACCTCCAGCATGTCTGGGAGTTGGTGTAAATGTCAGAAAACACTTAAATGTCTTTATTAAATTAATAAAATAAAGTAAATTAATCATTTTAATGAAATAACAAAAAAAATGGAATAGAAAGTTATCAAAAAAACAAATAGTACCAATAAAAACTACAACTCATTTCACTGAAAACATAGTATCACAAAAGTCTGGCAACTGAAAAATAAAAAAGTAAATGTATGGTTCTCTGAATATGGCAACACAAAGCATTTTTTATTAAAGGTTTTTTCATATATTAGTAAAATATAACAAAAATGATATCAGTTTGATTTTTTTTCATTCCACGTTTTCCCATTCCAACATATGGTACATTTTATATCTGCATTCTCTTTACTGTTTTCCCCATCCTTTTTACTGATCAGAGTAGATCCCAGCCCCAATCTCTGCACACTGGAAGGGCATGGACCACAACTTGCAAGGAGAGAGCACTTTTAAGACAATATCTCCCTTTCACTCTTAGGATTGATGGGGCATATGCCATCATTTTATGAGCTGGAAATGCCTCTTTAATTGTAAAATATGTGCAATGTACAGTATACCTGCATTATCCTACTGAAAATATACAGACCTACTTACCCAGCATTCCTTTATTTGAGCGTGACAAACACATGTCTTTTTCAGCACTGGGGAGTACAAATCCTACAACAAAGACTTCTACTCCATCAGCCATCAAGGCAAGCCCTAAAACAAAGAAAAGGGTCCACTGGAAACGCCCATGGCCACATTCTTGAATTATGTTCTCATATTGGTATGCCAACTGCTCCTCATCCTCCATCCTCTCTGCCAGGATATCGGCATGGTCTCTAAACTCATCTCTCATGGTTGTGTCCTTATGTTGAGCCCTAATATCATCAGGGTGTGGTATGCCCTGATATTCTCCTTCATAAATCTCATCATCTTCATCATGTCCCTCTGTAGCATCACTCTGAGCATCTTCCTCCTGATTGACAGGGTCTCCGCTATTATAATAACCATCATTTGAAGAATAACCACCGTATGTATTATTTTGGTAATAATCCATTGCTTGGTTACTTGTTTGCCTCTTCACTTCTCGTGCTATATCTCGTGCTCCTTGGTAAAAATTAGAGCTATTTCTGAAGCCATCTTCCATTTTGCGTTAGGTTATGATATTTAACGTGCCAGTGTTTACAATGGAGATGATAAATCCCAAGACAGATCTGTTTTTACTAATCAAATGGACTATTTAACAATTGTGGGTTGTAGTTTCACAGTCAAAGGCCAAAATAATTCTCTGATCCATTTTGTTTCATTGCATTCTGTAGATACATAGAAAGAAAACAATTAATTAGATAACTTACCAGACATAAGGCTAACATATGTAACAAAATAAATGCAATATTTCATCAGAACAGTATTGTACACAAGGCATGCCGACATGGAAAAAGTGCTGCTTGCTTTTCTGTCAAGACTCAGAACAGATGTTTTACTCATGTCCCCATATTTGTGTGTCAGCCACAGCGACAGAAGTCCCATATAGTGTGCCAGCCACAGATGCCCTAATGATAATGTGCCAGCCACAGATCAGCATCCAATGTCCCCATATAAGAATGTCAGCCACAGATGGCCCCATATTAGAATGTCAGCCACAGATGGCCCCATATTAGAGTGCTAGACCCCTCCTATTAGCTTGCTAGCCATGAATGGTTCCATATCAGAGGGCACAATCAGTGAGACCCATTGCGCAATCCTTATGGGGAACCGCAGAATTGGCAGCCCTCACGGGACAATCCTGAGGGGTATGGGGACTTCTGGGGAGCCTAAGTGCACAGCTATGGGTACAAGTTAGTCAGCAAATCTAAACAATAATAAAACAAATACACTAATAATGCTGTAGTAGATGAAATGTAAAGAGCAAACATTGTTCGGATGTGCTGACTAATTTTGTCTTTTTTGTATAGTACATATCGAGGTGTAGCTGGCTCTGTTTAAGATGTATTCTTTTCCTATTTGCTTTAGATGCTGTTAATCAGAATAGTGAGATCCTGTAGCCCGGATTGTATTGGTGGCTTTGTCCCCAAGAGAGGTGAGTCAATTAGAATAAGTCTGAGGAGGTTGATTAAAATGTGCACTAAGAGCATCATCTTTATACATTAATGCATCTAAAATAGTCCACAACTTCCATGATTGCATGTATTAAGTAGTGCTTGCTAATTGCTGTTGTGTTTATTGTGTGATTGCTATCACTGTTTATTCTGCTTATAACTGTCTGGTCATTATTCATTCATTCATTTACTGTGTGACATTGGTCTTCATACAGTATGGTGGTAATATTTTTTTTCAACTACATAAGGTTATAATCAGTTTCTGTATGGGGAGGTTCAGCTACTGTATGAAGGTGTTATTCAATCATGTTATGGTGGTGTTCATTTACTATATGGTGATATTATTTAATATTGTCATAGTGGTATTTTTGTTACTATATGTTGATATTAGTAAGATTATGGTTGAATTATTTAGTTGCTGTATGGTGATATTATTTAGGTATTGTATGGTGGTGTTTTTGTTTCTACTATATGACAGTGCCATTTAGACATGGTATAGTGGTGCTTACATTTATCATTACATTACATTATGCCTTTAATGACGATTACTTTTAGGGCAGCACATTAATGAAGATTAGCAGTAAACAATAATTACTGTTTTTATTGTTTAAGGATGACCTTTTGCTTCATTAATATTGGGTAATTGTCATTTTGATCACTCAAAATGATCAAATTGTGACAATAATCGTCAAATGTGAATGAGCTTTTGTAACGGCTGGGTAGTGGATCCTCTGGACCACCGCAAGCGATGAGAGTTAAGCCACGCCAGGGAACAGAATCTAAGTAGCCCCCGGTTTTCACCAGAGCCCACCGCAAAGCGGGATGGACTTGCTGCGGCGTGAGGCTACCAGGTCGTTACCCCTCACGTGACTTGCTTGCGATGGCGGCCGAGGTGCAGCGAGGTACAGAATCGTAGTCCAAGAATCGTAGTCGTGGGCAGGCAGTAAGGTCAGGGCAGGCGGCAATGGTTCGTGGTCGTGGACAGGCAGGAAGGTCAGGGCAGGCGGCAGAGGTTCGGAGTCGAGAAACGTAGCAGGAGGTCTGGTACACGGTAAGGCGAGAATATACTTTAGGAACGCTTTCTCTAAGGCTCGGGGCAACATAGATCCAGCAAGGATGTCCCACTGACGTCACCAATAAATCGGGGCAGCACTTGGCCAGCAGCCAATTATCGGCGCGCTGGCCCTTTAAATTCACAAGGACAAGCGCGCGCGCGCTAGAGAACGGACACGCGCGCTATGGCCGGCAGAGGGCGCGGACAGAGCAGGAACGAGGTCAGGTGAGTAATTGGAACGAGCGCGCCCACGGCCCGTCCCGCGGACAGCAGCGTCACCCGTCCCGGGCAGGGACCCCGGAGAGGAGGCACGGGTGCGCCTGCGGCCCGCTGGCCGGAGCGCGGCGCCGCTCGCTACAGTACCCCCCCTTAGGTCTCCCCCTCTTCTTAGGCCGAAGGTTCCCAGGACCTCTCTTCGGGACCGAAGCCCCTCCGCTCAACCAGGAAGAACCGTTTACCTCTGATGATCTTCATGGCCAAGATGTCCTTAACCTCAAATACATCGGAGAACTCTACCACCGGGGAAGGAGAGGCACTCTTCTGAGAGAACCGGTTCAAGATTAGGGGCTTTAGGAGGGAGACGTGGAAGGCGTTAGGAATCCGGAGAGATGGGGGTAGGCAGAGCTTGTAGCACACCGGATTAAGCTGACGGAGTACCCTAAACGGGCCGCAGAAACTGCGGACCCAATTTATAGCTGGGGATCTTGAGGCGTACGTATCTGGAAGAAAGCCACACCTTATCCCCTGGCTGGAATGTGGGAGGGGGCCTCCTCCTCTTGTCGGCCTGGGTCTTCATGCGGGCAGAGGCCCGGAGTAAGGCAAGTCGGGTCTCCCGCCAAATGGCCTTGATGTCCTGCACTTGGTTGTCCACAGCGTAGCCAAGGGGAGGGGAGGGCGTGGGTGATGACCGTAGACCACCAGGAATGGAGAAACACCCGTAGAATCAGAGTCCCGATGGTTATAGGAGAACTCAGCCCACGGAAGCAGCTCGGCCCAGTTGTCCTGACGACTGGACACGAAATGACGCAGGTATTCGCCCAATATCTGATTTACCCTCTCCACTTGACCATTAGTTTGGGGATGGTAGGCAGAAGAAAAGTCCAACTTAACTTGTAAGCGAGAACACAGGGCCCGCCAAAACTTGGAGACAAATTGGACGCCCCGATCAGACACGATATGCGAGGGTAATCCATGCAGACGAAAAATATGCTGGAAGAAATGTCCCGCCAGTTGTGGAGCCGAGGGAAGGCCAGGAAGTGGCACGAAGTGGGACATTTTAGAAAATCGGTCCGTGACCACCCAGATGACAGAATTCCCCGAAGAGGGCGGAAGGTCCGTGATGAAGTCCATGCCTATGTGTGTCCATGGAGACTCTGGGACGGGCAGAGGGACTAAGAGGCCCGAGGGCCTATGGCGTGGGACCTTGTTCCGGGCACACGTGACACAGGAGAGAACAAAGTCCTTGATGTCCTGGGGCAGGGTTGGCCACCAGTAGCGCCGTGAGATGAGGGCGTGGGACTTTCGTATCCCGGGGTGACCGGCCAGAAGAGAACTATGCCCCCACTCCAGAATTCTCCACCTGAGTGCTGGACGAACCTAGGTCTTGCCCGGTGGTATCCTCCGAATATCCACAGGAGCCGCGTGGATCAGCCGTTCGGGAGCAATAATGTGCTGAGACACAGGTTCTTCTCCGGTAACGTCAGAGGCTCGGGAGAGGGCATCAGCCTTGACGTTCTTTTTGGCCGGCCGGAAGTGTATCCTGAAGTCAAACTGAGAGAAAAAGAGTGACCAACTGGCCTGGCGAGGATTCAAACGCTGGGCCGTCTGGAGGTACTGAAGATTCTTGAGGTCTGTGAAGACGTCGAATGGATGACGGGCCCCCTCCAGCAAATGTCGCCACTCCTCCAGAGCCAATTTGATGGCCAGCGTTCCCGATCTCCTATGGTATAGTTACGTTCAGCTGGAGAGAAGTTCCTGGAAAAAAACCCGCAAGTGACCGTTTTGCCTTTAGGGCCCTTCTGGGTCAGGACCGCCCCTGCTCCCACAGAAGAGGCATCCACCTCTAGGATCCGGACGAACAAGGATAGGTGCTGAGGAAAACGCTGACTTCAGTTGAGAGAATACGTCCTCAGCAGAAGGAGGCCAACATTTCGGATTGGCGTTCTTCCGGGTGAGAGCCACGATGGGAGCTACCAGCGAAGAGAAGTAGGGAATAAACTGCCGGTAGTAGTTGGCGAATCCCAGTAAGCGTTTTATCGCCCGAAGACCGACAGGGCGTGGCCACTGCTGGATCGCGGGAAGTTTAGCTGGGTCCATCTGCAGACCACGATCGGAGACTATGTACCCAAAGAAAGGAAGGCTGGCCTGGTGGAACCGGCACTTCTCCAGCTTGGCATACAGTCGATTGTTCCGCAGATGTCGCAGGACCTGGCGTACTTGTACCCGATGAGTCTGTATGTCAGGAGAAAAAATCTGAATATCGTCCAGATAAACTATGACGCAGGTGTACAGCAAGTCTCTGAATACGTCATTGACGAATTCCTGAAATACGGCTGGGGCGTTGCATAGCCCAAAAGGCATCACGAGATACTCGAAATGACCGTCCCGCGTGTTGAAAGCCGTTTTCCACTCGTCCCCCTCACGAATTCTGACGAGGTTATAGGCACCGCGCAGGTCCAATTTAGTAAACACCTTGGCTCCACGAAGACGATCAAAGAGCTCAGATATCAGGGGTAACGGGTAGCGATTCTTAACCGTGATCTTGTTTAGCCCCCTGTAATCGATACACGGCCGAAGAGACCCATCTTTTTTCTGGACGAAGAAGAAGCCAGCCCCGGCGGGCGAGGAGGACTTGCGTATGAACCCCTTCGCCAAATTCTCCTGTATGTAGGCCGACATGGCCTGAGTCTCGGGCACGGACAGAGGGTAGACCCTACCCCGTGGGGGACTGGTTCCGGGAAGGAGGTCTATGGGACAGTCATATGGCCGATGGGGTGGTAGCTTCTCAGCCTGTTTCTCCGAGAACACATCTCCAAAATCCTGGTACTCTGCTGGCAGACCCTGTAGAGGCTTGACGGACGACTGGAGGGAAGAGATGGACACCGGGCGTGGTGCCACCAAACAGAGATCCTGGCACTCCGATCCCCAGCGCAGGACTTCGATTGTCTTCCAATCAAGCGTAGGGGCGTGACGTTGCAGCCAGGGTAGCCCCAACAGGATCGCCGAAGAAGCGCGAGGCAGTACATGAAAGGAGATCTTCTCCGAGTGTAGGACCCCCACACGGAGGGTAACAGGCCGGGTGATGAACTGAATGGAGTCGCTGAGAAGCTCCCCACTGACGGATGAGATAAGCAACAGCTTTTCCAGGCGAATGACTGGCAAGCGATAGCGAGACACCAGGGAGGCATGAATAAAGTTCCCGCGGAGCCGGAGTCCAGGAACGCAGGGACCCGAATCGATAGGCCAGCATCCATCGTTACCTCCACTGGCAACATCAGTCGTGGAGAGGAGGACTGAGCACCTAGGGACGCCTCTCCTACGGCTCCTAGGTGCGAGCGTTTCCCGACCGCTGAGGACGCTGCGGACAACCTCTACGGAAATGGTCCGGACTGGCGCAGTAGAGGCAAAGGTTCTCCATCCGGCGGCGGGACAGCTCAGACTCTGACAAGTGAGCCCGGTCCACCTGCATGGGTTCTTCGGTGGAAACCTGAGGAGGAGGCAGCGGAGATCTCTGGAACACAGGAGCCAGACGAGGTAGACGGCGAGGTTGTGCCGAATCACGCTCCTGGCGGAGCTCCTGCTGTCTTTCTGCAAAACGCACGTCAATGCGTGTGGCCAGATGGATAAGCTCGCTCAATGAAGATGGGAGATCCCTTGCTGCCAGCGCGTCCTTTACTCTGCTTGACAGGCCCTTCTTGAATGTGGCGCAGAGAGCGGCGTCATTCCATGACAGCTCGGAGGCTAAGGTGCGGAACTGGACCGCGTAATCTCCTACGGAAGAGTCCCCCTGGCGTAGGTTCAATAGCGCTGTCTCCGCAGAAGACGCACGCACAGGCTCCTCGAAGACGCTGCGGAATTCTGAGAGGAAGGCCTGTAGGTCTGCGGTCACAGGGTCATTCCGGTCCCAAAGAGGGGTCGCCCAGGCCAAGGCCTTCCCGGATAACAGGCTCACCACGAACGCCACCTTCGACCTTTCGGTAGGAAACTGATCGGCCATCAGCTCCACGTGCATGGAGCACTGCGTGATGAAACCTCTGCAAAGCTTCGAGTCCCCGTCAAACTTGGAGGGTAGAGGAAGGCGAAGCTTCGGGCCCACGGTTGCCAGCGGGACGGCCGGGGGTGTAGGAATCGCTGGCGAAGAGGCGGGTTGCGGCTGCTGGGACGCCAGGAATTGGCGCATCATGGCGGACAGCTGACCCAATTGCTGTGCTTGTTGTGCGATCTGCTGCGACTGTTGAGCGACAATGTTCGTGAGATCCGCAAGACTTGGCAGGGGCACCTTGGCGGGATCCATGGCTGGATCTAACTGTAACGGCTGGGTAGTGGATCCTCTGGACCACCGCAAGCGATGATAGTTAAGCCACGCCAGGGAACGGAATCTAAGTAGCCCCCGGTTTTCACCAGAGCCCACCGCAAAGCGGGATGGACTTACTGCGGCGGGAGGCTACCAGGTCGTTACCCCTGACGTGACTTGCTTGCGATGGCGGCCGAGGTGCAGCGAGGTACAGAATCGTAGTCCAAGAATCGTAGTCGTGGGCAGGCAGTAAGGTCAGGGCAGGCGGCAATGGTTCATGGTCGTGGACAGGCAGGAAGGTCAGGGCAGGCGGCAGAGGTTCGGAGTCGAGAAACGTAGCAGGAGGTCTGGTACACGGTAAGGCGAGAATATACTTTAGGAACGCTTTCTCTAAGGCTCGGGGCAACATAGATCCAGCAAGGATGGCCCGATGACGTCACCAATAAATAGGGGCAGCACTTGGCCAGCAGCCAATTATCGGCACGCTGGCCCTTTAAATTCACAAGGACGAGCGCGCGCGCTAGAGAACGGGCACGCGCGCCACGGCCGGCAGAGGGCGCGGACAGAGCAGGAACGAGGTCAGGTGAGTGATTGGAACGAGCGCGCCCGCGGCCCGTCCCGCGGCCAGCAGCGCCACCCGTCCCGGGCAGGGACCCCGGAGAGGAGGCACGGGTGCGCCTGCGGCCCACGGGCCGGAGCGCGGCGCCGCTCGCTACAGCTTTTAATGGGATAAATTTAATCTTTTTGTCTAGGGTAGCATTAGGTACAAATATGACCCTGTATTCCATATAGGAATTCAATGCATATCTCACATATTCCAAGAAATGGAGGTTATAAAGATAATAATTTTTCTTATGAATTAAAATAAGAGATCAAGAGTGAAAAAAAGGGATTGTTGAATGGTCATAGATCCTCATTAGAAGAGAGAGTGAGCATATAGGTAACAGAAATACAATTCCCTGCAGCAGAATATACAGTAGGAAATATTTCAAGCAATCATTATTATTTTAGGATCACACATGTAGTTACTGAAGACAAAAACTGGAGTGAGTGTAACAACAAAAAGAAGTAAAAGACCATAAAGCTCCATCAAAAACTGCAATAACATGTTGCATGTCAATCTGAGACAGAGATTTGTGGATTTTGTGACAAGATCAGTGTCAAGAAACCACGTTACCCAAGGTAATACAGCAACAGTGCTTGTCCCATGAGGAGCAGGACAGCATGAACATGATGAAGGAGCTTAGTAGTTAAAGGGGTATCCCCATCTCTGACATGTATAGTATATTGATACATGGGTTAGGTCCTCTGTGCCACGTCTACACAGAATAAAGAGGTGAGCAACTCTACATCCTCTTCTATAGGAAAGGAATTCCATCTACATCTGAGTGAGTGTGCTTGACTATACTCGGAAATCCTACTAAAATGATCAGAGAGCTGCACGTGAAACATAATGTGGACCAATTCAAACAGCTGCAAAGCAATTATCTCCCATTTATATTTATTTCAAGGACCAGAACATATTTTTTTTCACTTTTTGTTGCTCATTAAATTGACTTTCTTTTGTGAAGATTTTCCCAGCTGATTTCGCAAATACGATTTCTATTTGTAAATAAGTGACCTACTTTTTTTCTAAACCAATTAAACTCTGACAGCAAAGATGTATGAGGGTAGCATAATGGGCTATGGGAACAAATGAACTTAAAAATGTTTAGTCTTCATATTCATACTGTATTAATCATTATTTTGTGTCTTCAAGTGGTATTCCCATCTTATACAATTATGGTATATCTACAAGATTCTCCATACATGTTTGACAAATGCAGGTCCCATCTCTGAGGGGTTCCTTTACCCCTTCTCTTCATTCTTGTCATGGCAGCAATGAACAGAGATGACAGCCAAGCAAGTGCTACGTTTAATTCTTGCTGAGAGTAGTAAAGAGTTTGGTTCTAGCAATTTTGGAGGATCAGCGTTAGCCCTGGTTGAATTTATGCAGTTTTTGTGGCCACATTATTAAGCTACACCACCTCACACTGCAGTTTATGTCCACTGTATAGAAACATATGAATTGGGTCTGGTACACATCTATTATAATGCATAAACTGCAGATCTGTCTGAATAACAGCAAAAAGGGATTCACAAGTACATTAACCATAGTGTACTAGCAGCATAGCCACTATAAAAGACCAAATGTTGTCTTCTTTTAACTATATTTGTTCTAAAGAAACTATTTCTGGGCCCTAAATACCAACCTGTCTCTAATCGGCCCTTCATCTTTAAATACCTGGAACACATAGTTTGCTCTTGCCCAATCTACCATCTCTCTGATAACTCTTCTCAACACTTCACATTCTAGTTTCCACTCCTTATACTCCATGGCTCAAATGGTCTCCTGACTACTAAATCTAATGGAAAGTACTTTCTTTGGATTCTTCTAGATTCTTCTCAGTATGCTTAGTTATATTGGCTTCAAGGATTGCTTATTTAGCAAATCTTTTGCCGGTTCTACTTCTTCTCCTCTTTTTCTTGCTGTCAGAGTTCATCAGTAATCACTGGGAGGTGCTCTCCCAATACGCAGTCCCCACCAACAGCTTCAGCTTTTAGTTCCAACTCTATGCTGATAACACTCAATTATATACCTCATTCTGTGACATCACACCTACTACTCTACTACAAAACAACAGTGATTGTCTGTCTGCTGTCTCCAACATCAAGACCTTTCTCTCTAAATCTAAACCTTACTAAAATTGGCTTCTAGTCATTCTGCCGTCTACTAAGCAAATCAAACTGGATATTTCATTTCAGTGTGTAGCAGGCCTGCTGTCTAAGGGTTTTGCTAGACCCAGACTCCCATCTTTACTATATTCAACCCCTTGCCCACTCATGTCACTTGTACCTCAAAAACTCAAGAATATTGCCTTTTCTCACTGTGGAAACAACAAAAACTCTTATTGTTGCCCTTGTGCATTCTCATCGTAATTTCTGTAACTCCTTACTAATTATTTGTCTCTTCTCCAAACTCTCCAGTCTATCCTGAATGTAGCAGCCAGGCCCATCTTTCTTTCCAGCCACTATGCTGATGCCTCTCCCATGTGACAGTCCCAGCACGATTTGCCCATTCAATACAGAATACAGTTTAAACTAATCACACTGACCCTGTCATGATTGTGCCTGACAGACCCCCAGCTTTGAGCTCTGGTCGCCGGCCACCACCGTTGCAACAAAAACTATCGTTTTGGCCGTAGTTTCTTTATATTTGTTTTGACCAGTGTGAACACTGTCATACTCTGCTCTGTTCATTGATTTCTGGCCAATCCCCATAGTCAGTGTCCTCCAGCACTCGGATAGTTAACTTATTTCCTTGCAAGTCTTTTTGTTTGACAGCCCTGTATTCCAACTTGATCTTTTGTTGCTTCCACCCATCACCTTTGTTCTTTGTTCTCTTGTCTGTTATAAAAGGGTTCCTGTGCCATTTCTCCTTGCCTGCTACAATGGTTACCTTTTGTGCCTGTAAGCTAGACTGTTACTCTTTCTTGCTTTACCTGTTACCTGATGTTGGCTATAGTTACCGACTATTCCTCTGCTTTAGTGATTCTGTACTGCTTCTCCTGACTGTTGCTGACCTGGCTAGTTTGAACTTCCGTTATTGTGTTTAGTGCTTGTATTGTCTGCGTCTTGTGTATTCACCTACTTAGTGTATCTCGCAGTCTTCAGTTGGAGCCGACCTGTTAAGGAATCGGGCACCGCCAAAAGGTAAGGACAGTGGGTTGGGAACAGTATCAGAACCTCACTCAGTCGGTGTCTACCTGTGTGCCACTGACCGGTTCCTCACAGACCCACCAAGCTCTTCAAAGTGCTGCACCCCCATACATCTCCTCCCTCATCTCTTTGTACCATCCTGCCGACACTCAGCATTTTGTTGATGATCTTAGACTAAATTCCTCCATCATCTGAATTTCCTACTCCCACTTCCAAGACGTGGCAGGTGCTGCAGCGGTTCTTTTGAATGTGCTCTCCGTACCATTAGAATAAATAACATAGATTTCGGCATGCCGCGAACAGACATCTGTTTAGAATGACCTACCATCATTCCTAAAAAGTGTCCTTTCCTCTTGCAACTTCCTACTTTAGACAGCCACATTGCTGCCATATATTCATATACACTTATTTGTATATTTATTGTCTGGTTGACAGGTTCATCCACTTCTAAGTTTACTTCTTACCTTCTGTTTCATCTCCACATAGATTGTAAGTTCTTAACACAGGGCCCTCACATGTTTTATCTATGAATAGCTTTGTTCCTCTGTTCCGTTGGATTTTTGTCTGACTCTATATCCTCTGCATTGTAAAGTGCTATGGAAAATGTTGGCGATATATAAATACATATTATGTTTATCATTATTATTTGGACTGTTTTTGTCAGTCCAGGCTAATTTATATCATAGAAACAAACCATATGCTGCTGCTGCTGTGAACCCGTCCTTATAGTAATCATACATGTGGTAGGTTTAGTCTGGGCTCCTGCAGCTCTATTCACAGTAGAGTCTGTCTCTGTTATTCTCTCATTTTTAGGAAAGTTCCCATTACTGCCATCAGGTGACTTCAGTAGACTTTCAAGCTGCCAGGATTCCATCGATTTCTGGTGGACAGAAAAACTCAATCTGACATATAAGACAATGAATCCCATTACAGTCAACAGGAACTGTTAGATCATTTTTCTATGTTGTGGAGAATTTGCTCATAGGATTTGGATTTGTTTTTTGAAGTTAAAAAGGCATCAGTTACTGGCTAAAAGTGAAAAGCTAAATATCACCTTTAATTCAAACACATCTTTAGTTTTTTTATGACATTTTTACAACCTCCTTTTTTTGAGTAAGAGAATCAAGCAGTCATTTCAAGTTTTTGCATGTTTTAATTTGGTGTTTTCAAGAATTGTTGTCCTCAATAGCCTTTAATTAAATAAAGCAGAACAAACAAATCTGTATGAAACACACACCTATACGTGAGGGATTTTTTGATTTCGAGGAGTAATTATTTTTAGCTGAGATAGCCCAGAACATTAACCCCTTAATGTCAAAGGCAGTGGGCGAATTGTGTTGGCAACAACGCCAAAAAATGGCGCTGTCTTCAGAGAGGGTTTGCAGCTCCCAGTGCTGCAGCAATGCGAGGAACAGAGCTGTAGTTAACAGTTCCATTCCTAGAGCAGTCAATGGAGATTACAAGGACAAGAGAGAGCCTCCAATCCCTGCTGTTTAACCCTTTGATTGTCGCAGTTCGTGACTGTGGCATAATCAGAGGGGATTCCCATGCCCCATCGGGTCACTGAGATTGACAGTGCCTCATGGAGCTAGAAAATGTCTGTACAGTCAGCCTTGCTGACCTTGAGTAGCCCCAGGACTGGCTGTATATTAAACTTGCTGTCATACTGACATAGACTGTAATTAATTAGCATACAGGTGTATGCTAATAGATTACTAAGTGTAAAAATAGTTATCCCTTAATGGGATAAAAAAAAGTAAAACAAAACATAGAGAAAATAAATATGTTTCATTATTTGGTATCTACACAACCGTAATAACTTGTAGAAGTCATTACCCGTAAAAACGTATATAAACTAAATATAGATTCCCCTTCGTCCTCAGGCAGCACACAATGGGTTAATATCTTCCTCTACCCAGCTATGACAGAAGGAAAAGAAACGAGCATCAGGTTCAATTAATTCAAGCACTAATTGGTTCCACCTCACCCATATAAGCTCTCCCCCGACAGTGAACAGACCTGCTTTTTCTTCTGTCCCAGCTAAACTTATTATTTTTATAATTATTTTACTATTCACTATTTCTAGGTTTTATTATTTTACTACAGTGGCTCCTGTGCCGGAGACCCAAGAGTTTCTTGGTGCATCTCCTCATTCCCCCACTACTGATCTGCCTGGAATCCCAGAGTTTCTGGGGCAGCCATGGCCTGGGGATGTCTCAGCCTGCATTCCAGTTCAATCTCAGCAAAGCTTCTTCCCGCGCTGTTAGCCGGACATTTTATGCTCTACACCAGGAGAGAGGCATAGTATCAGAGGGTGTCTGCCTCTGATGGCATATAATGGCATTTCTATGTGCACTGCCAGGCTGTGTACTCTCCATGGTGAAAAGGTAGGAGATGAGTACTTTCACACTTTCAGCTGCCTCTGGTAGCATGCACTGATCTGTATTATTAATGTACTTCTGGGTCAGGAGACTGGCTGCTGTTTGTATTCTGTTTTTTTGTGCTGCCTGAGGACGAAGGAGAAGTCTAAGATTTACTTACCGAAATCTGTATTTCTAAGAGTCCTCAGGCAGCACAGGGATCCCACCTTTATAAAAAAAAAAAAAATGTCTTACTGCTTTAAATGAAACAGGTCTGTTCACTGTCTGGGGAGAGCTCATATGGGTGAGGTGGAACCAATTAGTGCTTGAATTAATTGAACCTGATGCTCGTTTCTTTTCCTTCTGTCATAGCTGGGTTGAGGAGGATATTAACCCATTGTGTGCTGCCTGAGGACTCATGGAAATACAGATTTCGGTAAGTAAATCTTAGACGTCCATTACTCTTACATTCCACAATTGTGTCCTTAGCGGAGAACCTGCCCTGAAAAGAGCGACCCCACACTTCAAGTCCTACCTAACTTAAATCTAGAAAAGGCAAAGGTATCTATCTCTACCAACCCAAATCTCTATCACATATAAACCTGTGAATCCAGGTATGCGTAAATTCAGACAGAAGACCAGTAGGTTAGTGCAGATGGTATCAGTAATGGTTATGTGAAATACCACAGAAGTGATTTTAATTATTCACATACCCACAATAATCCACAAATATACTCAATATCCCACAATATATAGATATTAGATATATTGATATTATTTATCTATCAAACATAGATACTAGATGCATTCTTAATATATATATCCCCAAACGCGTTTCGTCCTGCTCCAGACTCATCAGTGGGGTCAAATAGGAGACTCACTATCTTGTCACATGTTATTACATACCAAAACGTGCATCTATTAATTTCAACATCTATATATGTCCAGGAAAGGTCTCCCTGTGAAAATAAAAACCACAGAAAGCAAATTACTAAATTAGATCATCCAAAAACATCAAATATCCATCTACTAACAAAACAATACCTACTAGAATATAGCAGGAAATGTGCTCCCATCAGGGTCAATCTAACCCCCGTCTCTTGGAGTGTCAGTCTCTCAAACTCATTTTTACTACCTTTAAGAGGTATATATATATCAGTAAACCCTTCCCCTTATATTCCCACCAGTCTGTGAGTAGCCTGTCCTTACATTCACAGCGCATACCTAAGTTTAGGGTAGATGGGACCGATAAAATAGCTTAAATGTGCACTAACAGGTGGCCATATTCCTAAGTACTATCACGGCCCGCTCCAAGCCTTTCCCAGTATTCCGCGTCCGGAAAAGCATACCGCGCATGCGCGGACATTCAAAGATGGCGACACACTTTCCCCTATGTTATCGCGCAGGTGCAGATAATCAAAGATGGCAATGTAATTCTGTGCATGCGCACATCAATCCTCACAGCACCAAGCTTAAAGCGCTATTCAAACAGGGGACAACATCCATCATTACTGTGCCATTGGGCGCCCATCAAAGAGGAGGGGAACCACAGCGGTGACGCGCCAACCACACCCTCCCCCAACACAAAGTAGCGCCATTGAAGTATTATTCTGTCCACCATATATCTTTATTTTCTAATACACATTCCTATACCACTCAACCTCATACAGAGTAACCTATTAGCGCATCTCCAAAAATTACCTGCAATTTATTATTTATCATCAGAATACTAGTGCACATTCAGTATATAAGTGTCCCTATCACTCTGTCCCTACACAATGCACTTTTGAGAGTTCTTATGCAACATTTTGGCCTTTTATTAGTCATTGTATGACTCTGGGATACCTCATGTTTATATGGCTGAATCTGGATTTTAGAATACACTCAAAAAGGTTGCAGGAAGCATGCAAACGAACATAGTTCATTCAAACCCAGTGGTTGAACAATGTCTAATCTATAGATCCATTGACACTCTCGTTGTAAAATCATCTTATCCCAATCCCCACCTCTTATTGGGGGTCTCACCATATCAATCCCTATAAACTGTATACATTCCACTTTGCCATCATGTTTATCATGTATATGTCTTGCAATCGGGGTATCCACCTTTCTCCTTATGTCCCCTATATGGTCTCCAATCCTCTTTCTAAATTCTTGTTTTGTCTTGCCAATATATCTTAATGAACAGGGGCAAGTGACCATGTAAATCACCCCCGTCGATTGACAATTAATAAAGTGATGAATCACGAAGGAACGACCATCATTATCTCCGGTAAATTCCTTACAGGTAGTCACAAATTGACAAAATGTACAATTTCCGCACCTAAAACACCCGTTGGGTTGTCTCCCCAGCCAGGTTGATCTCAGTGCAAGTCGACAAAAATGGCTCCTCACCAGTCTATCACGGAGGCTTCTACCTTTCCGGTAGGTGATCTTTGGAGTACTGGGGAGTATTTCTTTAAGAATTTCCAATGTTTCTGAATAATCTTTCGTATTTGATATGCATTCCCATTAAACTCCCCAATAATCTTGAGATCAGTCCTACCTTCCTTTTTAAGGACATTTTGATCTCTTTTTGGAACAAGGAGGTCCACTCTTTCCTCCATTAAGGATTTAACATAAGCCTCTTAAAGGGGCATCGGGATATCCCCTCCCTCAAAACCTTTCTCTGAGATCTCTTGCTTGGACCTTAAATGTTTCTAGATCCGAGCAATTTGGGAATGGTGTTAAAAATAATTTTTAAAAAAATGCAGAAAACACTTTTGTTCATGCTCCAAAAAAAGTGAAAAATATTAGGTATTAATTTATTAATATAATGAATAAACATTATATGTTATAATATAGTAACTCATTTGTAAACTTAAGCTACGCCCCCAAAAAATACAACTGCTCCCACATAAAGCAAGTCCTCATACAACTGCATTGCTGAAAAGATAAAAAAAAAGTTTTTATTGTTGAAATGGAGGCAAAAGCTTAAAAATTTAGCTGGTCATTGAAGAGGTTATCTCCTCTTACAGTACACATGCTTCTCTGGCTACCAGTCATCCGTCTCCACCTCTTCATGCTCTATCTCGTATATTTCATTGCTCAAAGCTGCTGTCAATCAGTCAGTTGGATCACGGTGAGTCACTCCTGGAAGAGTCTTATATCTGGCAATGGAGATTGTTTGCCTTACTAAATTAAAATCTCTGTAGCCTTGTGTATAAATGTATAACTCTCCTGCACTCATGTCACTGTAACAGGAATAGCTAAGAACAGCAGAGCTGATATGCCAATTACTGCTATTGACCCACCCACAGTCTGACTAGGACATGTGAGTCTGAAGCTGCCTGTGACTCTGTGAAACTGCATGGTGAGAAAACCCCTGTAAGGCCTTTTCAGGCCTGGTGCTTAAGGGGTTAAAAGAATATTTTTCAGTTAGACCAGCGTCTCCCTCAAGCAATAGAGAGGACATGTCTACTAGCAACTGTATAATACTGTAAGCATGATGTTATCACTGCACATTCAGACTGTAAAGCTAACAATATTTATCTATAAAAATATTTTTGTAAAAATCCATAAAGGGGACAAACCCAAACAACACAATAGTCCGCTTACACTCATCTTCAGATCTGCTTCTGCTGGACTTTATAGGCCTCATCATTACACTAAATTCCTCAGCCTTTGTTTCCTATGTCCCATTAGAAGGCAAACATGCTGCCGAAACCCACTTTTTGGACACTGATGTATCGTGTTTGCTGTATGAGATACTCATCATCTTATCGGGTAACAGAACGCATATTCAAAACCTGTATGGTATCCACACAAAATGGCAAAAATAAAAAATATTTTTCTATTTGTAACATTCTCCTTCAATAACTTTACTATGATTGTTTTCCATTCTAATTGTCGATGGTATGAATTATACAACAAAATCTGCAATATGTGCTTGAAAGTTCTTTACAACTTTTAATTGTGCGCCTTCCGAAAAACCTGAGAACATTTCAAGCATGAAGTGTCTGCATTATATAGAAGCTCGAATGAATGTTTAAATATTTAAAACACAATTCCTAAAATGGAAAGAAATTATACCAGAATAGTACAGCAATTTCACTGGATACACAAAGAAATCATCCTCCATTCATTGTTATGTAATCAACTGGAAAATGTGCCTCACTTCTGCTCATGGTGATGAGAAATAGATGAATACATCCTCAGAGTCGCATATTACTAAGAAATGTACAGCCATCGTTCTTCCTGTAACAATACATACACAAAGGAGTCTATATTTTATATTGTACTGAAAGACTAATGTATTGCATACTCTTGGAGTTTCAGGATTTAGATTGAAGGCCCTAACACGGCCCATGAGCAATATTGTATACCTTATTTAGAGAGACATAGGGAAAATGTCAGCCAACTATAAATTCAAAGAATAATAAAAGTCATCCTGGAGTTCCAAACCCAAGAAAATGTGGCCACAGGCCACATAATTTATGCTAATATTCAAAATATTTTATAATAGGTAACATCTTTTATACTACGCCACAGCTGCGGCAGAACCTCATCCTACAAATAGAGGAGGAGTTTTGTGTCGATTTTGATTTATCATTGATATGAGCATCTTTCCATTTTCAAAAAGAGGATTCTCAGCAGGTAAGATGGGAAGTACTTGTAAGTTGAGCACAGGACTGAATTATACAGAGACTGGAGCTGCTGCATAACCTCTTTGGAAATATAAAGATAGAACAGCATGTCTGTAGTCCATGAATGGCATGAAGCGCTTGTTTCGCTTTTGCAAAAGAGGTTCTATAGCAGATAGGGTTTCTGAATACTCTGTACCAGATACTGCAGAAAGAGTACTAAGTGCTGTGATGCCATAGAGAGGCCATATTGGTGCCAGTCAATATATATATTTTATGTTGTTCTTTTACTAATTTCTATTTCTATTACAGGTTTCACCAAGTTTCTTTACTTAACCCCTATTTATCTGAGGATTCCTATTCTAATCAAGACACCTTTTATGGGCTGATTGGAATAAGCTGCCATGGGAATAAGTTGACTGTCTTATGACAGCTGGGATTCTGATTTTATGGCCAGGACCAGAGAAACTTCCAATCCCAGTTGTTTGATCCCAAGGATGTCCCAGTCATTAGCAAACTGCAGCATCTAGGCGGTTTCAGAGGGAGGAGATTGCCTCTATCAGCACATTGGTACACCACAAGGCGATTGCAGACTGTCCAAGGCACCCAGACGCCTAAAAAAGGCCTCCAATTTTTTGCCTATTAGGCCCTGCAGGGCTTCCTAGAATTCCAGTGACTTTCACAATGCTGGGTATAATAATGTAATGCACTACTTAAATTGTGTGTATATCATTAAAAATGTTTAAGTTCTCTAGTGAAATTTAAAACAAGTGAAAAACAAAGTTTAGTAAAGATATAAAGTTAAAAAAAAAATTCCCAAATAAAAAGATTCCAATTTTCTCTTCCATTTTTTTTTACAAAAAAAAAAAAAGAATTACCACATCGATAACGCCATAACTATAAAATGATAACATAATTTTTTTATGTTACATTATTATGACCTTCTTCTACTTTGGACATCGGTAGCTCGTAGTTTATGAAGGACGTCACATGTGAGCTGGTTTGGTGGATATAGAAGGTGTGTGATAGGCTTACTGCACCACATATATATCCTTCATTGTTGTCATGTGTAAAAGGGGCTACTTATCAGAGTTGCAAAAAGGGATGATTATTGCCTTTTGGACAAGGGTGACAGTGTTTCTGGAACTGCACAGATTTTGAACTGTTTATGTGCTGCTGTGATGAAAATGTATTGTGAGTGGACAAATGGACCCAATAAAAATAAGTGACATGGAAACTGCAGAGCACCACATGCCACCAATGTGAGAGGTGAACATCAGTTATGAGGGTTCCACTACAGTGGAGCAGTTCACAACAAAAATAAACAAGGGGGCTTCTAGTCGAGTGTCTAAATCAATAGTAAGAATGTGTCTAGTAATAGTGTGTTTAAATTAATAGTTTAATGAGTCCTATTAGGTATGGTGCTCCAAAGCAGATGGGTGGTCACTTTACCTCTCCTGAAGTAGTTGTATTGGCAGAAAAGGCTTCAATTCTCATGCCAATGGTAGAATCGGACTTCCACTGATGATTCACATTTTCCTCCTTATCTAATGGATGGAGGTTGGTGTGTCAGACGAGAAACATCAGAGAACAAGCACTCTACAACCGTTGCTGGAAGATGACAAGCTGGTGGTTGCAGTGTTTTTGGTCTGAGGAATGTTTTCATGGCACTCTCTTGGCCACTCATCCATATGCAAGGCATTCTCAAATGGTTTGGGCATGAATCCATAATTGCAGATCACATACACTCATACATGCTGATAGTCTTCCATGGGGCTGAAGGGGGGTCTTCTACCAAGACAATGTGACATCACAGCGCTAGAAATGTCTGAAATTGGTTAGAACAGCATGACCAAGACTTCAAAGTACTACATTGGCCCCTAACCTCCCAGATTTGAACCCAATTGAATATCCGTTGGCCCACCTTGATCATAGTCTTCGCTCTATGGATCCTCTTCCACGCACCCTCCAGCAGATGCGGGATGCACTCCAGTCAGTGTAGCTCCAGATAACTATGATAACCTACCAGGGCTTTATTGAGTAATTCCCAGCCAGTCTAGCTGCTGCCAGTTCTGCACATGGTGGTTACTCTAGATATTAGTGGGTGGTCATAATAATGTGATTTGATTATGTATTAATCTAGCATCCTAGGCTAAATTCTCAGGAACTTTCTTATTTATGTTCGGGTGACCATTGACATGATCCCACTGAATGCATAACAATACATTTTCAGTTGTCATTGACTGCTTTTAAAATATCATGCATTTGGCCATTCAATTCTATAGGAATATTGATACATATACCAGATTTTTCCAGAGAATATATTGAAATGAGCCTTAGCTGTGAATCTGGATTTCTGAAATTACCTTTAACATGTAGCATCTGTTTTGAGATTCCTGGGCTGATATATGGAAAAACTAAGCAGAGGAATATGTTAAGATAATTTACGAAATACATCTGTATTATTTTTTTTCAGTCAAAATAAGTTAATCATAAGGTTCTTCTTATTTTTTCACTTTCATTTATTTTCATTTACAACTACTGTATCATCTCCTTACACCTTGACAAGCAATGGAATATATGAAAAGGAAGTGTACAGCAATCTATTTGTTTCAAAGTTCTCATTACTGTGATTTATAATTCCTAAGGTAAAGCATCACCTTACAGACTGTGAAGGCTACATACATAATAAAATCCTGTTGGTTGCAATGATGAAATGAGGCAGCAGACCGACTTTATGCTCAGGTACTTACTGAGAAATGGGAATTCCTTAAGCAAATCTGAATATGTGCTTGGTTACAAGTTACGTGTTCAGAATACAACGCGACTCTGCCAACTACTTAAACACTTGATATTTAGTTCCCATGATGATAATACTGGAGTGCAGTAAAGAGTGGAGGAGTCTTAAAATGGCTTCATTATCACATTATTTATCCACAGTGCTTCAATAGTCAAATAATACACGAGTAGTTAGAAGTTAAAAAGACAGACAGTGGAAGAAGAGCACATTTGAAAGGTTACATTTCTTGTTGTATACCAAAGGCGACGTGTATGAATTCGAATTCCTTTTTTTTTTTTTTACTTGGCGCCGACAACGACAACCCAGTTCTAAATAAATAGAGAAAAGTGTAGAATACAACAGTATGAAGATTTTTGCCGCATTACATAGAGCTTAATGCGCAAAACTTCTCTCAAAGTTTGGCGCAGTACACTCTATGCCCATACAAAGTTTGGCGCATTAAGCTCTATGTAATGCGGCAAACATGTGTAAAGGCTATAGATAGGCTGGAAATAACAGAAAAGTCATAAGAATAGCATGTCAGTAAATAGAAACAATGGTAGTGATCTTGCTTGGTGGACCACAGATCCCAGCAATACCTGTACTGTGCTGGCTCTTGCTGTGTGTAGAATAAAGGGTGGGAGCTGCAAAAATACACTTCAAAATGTCCCTTATTTCTCAACTTACACCAGTAAAATAATAAAAAGTAGTTTATGATAATTATCAAACTATATAAAAATAAATTATTTATATATAATAAAAAATGTTATCATACAAAAATAATAAATAATAACAATAAAAATATATTATATCCCAAAAATATAAAAATATCTCCTATAAAAGGTATTTAAATTTAATAGAATCTAAAACTAGTTTTACATTAAATAACCCACTGATGGGTTCAGATTTTTTAAAAATGTTACTACATTAAATTTGAAATTTACTTTTGCTGCTCTCACCCTTTATTCTACATACAAGAGCCAGCACAGGTCTTGCTGGGACCTGCGGTCCATCAAGCAAGACCACTACCATAGTTTCTATTCACTGACATGCTATTCTAATGACTTTTCTTTTTTTTTTACAGCCTATCTATAGCCTTTATACATGTTTGGCATGTTTCTAATGCGCCAAAGTTTCATTATGCGCCAAACACACAGGCAGCGCGATGAACGTTAGACACCATTTTTAATCACACAAAATCTACTTTCATACATTCAGGTGCATTATACACTGAATATAATGAATGTAATAATTCACTTTGAAGTGCCTTCCTTCATATGTCTTTCAAAGTACGGCGCATTACACTCTATGCCCCATAAAAAGTTCGGCGCATTACACTCTATGCCCCATACAAAGTTTGGCGCATTAAGCTCTATGCCCATAAAGGTTTGGCGCATTGCATAGAGCTTAATGCGCCAAACTTTGTATGGGGCATAGAGTGTAATGCGCCGAACTTTGAGAGAAGTTTGGCGCATTAAGCTCTATGTAATGCGCCAAAAATCTTCATACTGTCGTATTCTACACTCTTCTATATCTATTTAGAACATGGTTGTCAGTGCCAAGTATAAAAAAAATACGCATTCGAATTCATACATGTTGCCCTAATTCTTTTACTTTTTAACCTCTGTGTAAATTTTCATCAGAACATAGATTTTTACTGGTGGTTTTTAGTCTTCTTTCACTGAAATACTGAGGTTTCTATTATTTTACGTTTCAATATGATTAGAAGTGCATCTTTAATGTAGCCTCCAAACGAAGCTTTGCTTTGGAGCTAATACGAAATATCAGTTAATTTACACATGAGGAGGCCTCATGATCTATACTTCTAAGAATCCATTTTCGGTATTAAAGAGATGTGTAGAAGGCAGTTCTCTCAAACAATGCAAAGGCTAATCTATTAGAACGGCTTACTTACAAATTTCCCATTTGGGTGTATTCACACATCTTGCTCTTCGCCCCATACTTCAGGCTCACACTTTCTAGGAGTTGTTTTACGGCACTCCTATTCGTAGCTGTGCCTGTTAGAGGGACATTCGTGATTGAGGGGTTTTGGTTAAAAATTACACTGTCCAAGCAAGAGGTTTGGCTATAAATGTGAGCTAGCAGTGCTGTATTTGTCATAAAAGGAAGCAAGAGAAACTTACATGCAGCCTAAAACAACTGTTAGTTATTGAGTGACTCTGCTATCTTTGGTGTAAATACACAGCTATGTACTCTGTAGACCTGACCGGATGGCACAAGGCTGCTCCAAAGTCAGTAACTCTAAGGGTTAAAGTTTTTCTCATTACAAAGATTAATGCCAAGAGTGGAACAGAAGCTTGTCCTGCTGATAAGAAAAAGCAGGTCTTTTGCACTAGCATAGATGTAATATTAAATGCAATAGTAATATTGATAAAATGGGCTAAAGAAATACACAGTTTGCCAATTAAAATTTAAAGGGTATAGACTACTTTGCTGTAAATAACTGTATAATCCTTTTACGTACTGAATGCAGAATTCAGCAACATTTTACATATCCTTCATTAAAAATATTGCACCATTTTGCTGCTGTTGTGAGGTTTGTGTAAATTTTTTACCAGATTGCCCTGCTAAATCTGAAATAAACTCATTAAAGGACTTATTCTTTGGCTATGTCTACACTGCATCGGATAAAAAATGGCCCTAAAGCAGCTCTTTTTTCTCCAATGCAGGACTACGGTTTTTGTCACACTTGGTATAAAAACCACGGTCGCTTCTCGTTTTTTTGCCGTCACCCATAAAATTGTATTGTATGGGAAGACACCAAGAAAACTAAATGCGTTGGCATATTATACAACATGTTGTATCATATGCCGGCGCCAGAAGACGAGCGGAGAAAAAACAAGCTGTGGAGACTTCCATTGCCATCTATGGGGCTGCAGGAACAATCGTATCTTCGCCGCTTTTGAAAAACTAAAAGCGCCAAAGATACGATCGGAAAGCTATGCAGTAGAGACACAGCTTTTGTCTGATGGCGGTCTCTGCTTCACCCAACTTTCTCTCGGAATTATAGAAAGCAGCAGAGATGGAGAGGGGGTTGTACAAAGTAGATCAAAAAGTGGAAAAGCATCTCAGGAGCGCAGCTCACACAGGCTGTACATATGGACAATAGAACAAACAAGGCAGCTTGCAAAGCAAGAATCAGGTAGTGCACAAGTGTAAAGAGAAATCAGACCACTCACTGCAAACTCTAGACTTCTAAACATACAGACCTGATGTGCACCATGTATAACAGGTAGGACACACCAACATAAGAGAACCTTGAAACTATGAGAACACTACACAAACTAAATATTAGGGGGACTGAAAATGAATAAAGATTGCAGACTAAATCTCAATGCAGCATTACTCTTTTTTAACTCAAGGTAACCACTAGTTAAAACTTGGTTAAAATCAAAGGTGTCCTCCAAATAAATCTATACTATATCTTTAAGGTGTTTTATTCCTTGCAAGTAAAGCTATTTGTTTGTAGGTTCATTCCTAGGATGACCACATAGTGCATCAGTGGACATGTAGACAAAACCAGACAAAGGCCAGACTCATACTGGTAAAGATCCTTGGTGATCTAAGTTTGATTTAGTAGACCCATAGGGAGTCATGTTGCAATACACACCAAAAAAAGGGTAGATAGGATTCATTCACATTGCTTTTTGAATAGTCTGTGTTAGACCATTGATTGGTGTATGCCAAATATGGGACTGGATCTCAAAGGGAAGTCTTCCCTTGGGTGAATAAAGCCGGAGGTAGACTACTGTGGTTGTTGTCTAAATAAAAGAAATTAATAGCATTAGATTAACTAAATTAAAAGAGAGAGAAATTAAAAGGCTTTTGCATATAGACTCATTGGGGAGGATTTATTATCTTTAAATCCGTCTTAAAAAAGATTGTTGAAATGAATTGCATCAAATTTATTAAATGGTGCACATCTCACAAACTTGGTTAAACTATGTTGGGCTCTATACAGATGTTTTTCTTTGTTGGATTTTCCATGTTTCAGACACCTTCAGAATTATCAACTCCTTTCAGAAAACAGCTAAACCTTACTTAACAAACCTTTGCAGATGTCACTAACAATCGTACAAAAAAGAATGGGACTCAGAACAGACGCTTATGGTCACCACTTGTAAAAGGTCTCTGTTCAGAATACACAACATTAACAACAACAATATTTTTGTGATATAGTCTGAGAAATCAATAACATTACTTTGAAATGATTTGTCCTCAGCAGAGTGATGCTGTTTAGGGTCCATTAAGTTGTTGGTTTTTAGGTCAATCATTGTCAACTTCAGGAGAGTTTATATTACCTTTATTACTACAGGTATTAAGCTAACTGGCCTACGGATTCTGTTTAAGACTAAGGCTGGTATTTTATTGTCTTTTGAATGGTTAAGGGGGACAAGAAAATCTGCCAACCGCGGACAGAATTGTCTCCCAAAACTATTCAAAAGTCAATAAAATACCAGCGTTATTTTTAAACAGAATGCAACCGGCATTTTACAGCTGCCGTGTGGCTGTACCCTAAGGGTATGTTCACACGGCTTATACTGGGACGGATTGGAGCCGTACTGCGCGCCGTATTTGTGCTGCAGTACAGCTCCAATTCGTCCCAGTAACTATGGTAATCCACAGTTCTCATAGAGAACTATGGATTCCGTCGCTCCTCACCGCTCGGCGAATCCGCCGCGGGGGGAGAAAGTGACATGCACATTATTTACGGCGCGTACGTGCCGTAAATAATGCATTGTCTATGGGGCCGGCGGGCAGCTCCCCCGCCGCGCCCCCACCTGCCCCCGGCTCCACCCCTTATTCAAGCCGTATTGCGGGCGGGATCCATCCCGCAAATACGGCTTGAATAAGCCGTGTGAACCGGGCCTAAGGGTATGTTCAGCTGGCTTAATTGCAGGGCGTACAGTACGGCCCGCAATTACGGCAGGTGTTCGGGAAGCGCGCTGATCGGCATGTACCCCCGCGACGCGGGGGGAGGGCGGCGGGCCCCATAAACATGCATTACTCACGGTGCGAGAGCTTATCTCCCCGCGCGTATTGTACGAGCAGGGAGAGGAGGCGTAATCCCTAGTTATCTATGAGAACTATGGATTACCGTAATTATGGGGCGCATTTCGCTCGTATTAGAGCGCAAATACGACACGAAATGTGCCCCAAAATAAGCCGTGTGAACATAGCCTAAGGGAGACACTGTAAGTTTGCAGCATGTAAACATGGATAGATCTATACGGCTATATTACTTAGTAACTTTTATTAGCAGTAATGTGAGATTTATGTTTATTAGGAAGCAGAAAGAAGATATAAGC
This sequence comes from Phyllomedusa bahiana, assembly GCA_025379985.1. NCBI lineage: Eukaryota > Metazoa > Chordata > Amphibia > Anura > Hylidae > Phyllomedusa > Phyllomedusa bahiana. The sequence goes on along the minus strand of JAODAL010006568.1, from coordinate 7,678 downwards.
AGCAGGTTAAAACTGTCGTAGCTTCCTCCACAGCAACATGTGGCTGCTGGTAGCTGTGCGTAAATGAAGGGAGAGACTCAGAGTCAGCCTATAGAAGGAACTGTGTCCTCTCAGATTAACACATTAAAAACTGTTATTTCCTTATTTTGCAAAACTGAATGATACACAGGGAAATCTATACATGCTGCTCATTGGCATAGAATGATGAATTAATCTACTGGGTTACTTTTATAAGAATTTAAGAGTAAAATGGGTAAATCAATTATCCTATTATATTCTATGGACCAGCAACTCAGCAAAACTTTAAAGCAATTGAAGTGTTTCCTTTTCCCAAATCCTGGGCAGATCTTAGCTCTTTGCCATTCAGATGCTATATGAAATTAATTTTCCTGATAGTGGAAATCTCCCAGAGAAAAAGAGGATCTCACCACAGTCTGTCTGCTTTCTGCTAAAATGAAATTAATACCTTTCTCCCTGTAATAGTGGAGGAAAACATCAAATTTACTAAAAATATGTATTTAAGAAAAGTCTTATAATCTTATCTACTGTCACTTTTTGTGGGGTTTTTTTGTCAAACTTGATTTTTTTAGCTAAACTCACAGTCATTTTTAGCCCAAAATTATTATAATTTTAAAGGCCAAGTTCTCAAAATACTGAACAAAGGTAACTATACCAATTATTACGGTACATTTTTGGTGACTGTGGAACAATTGTGTCTCACACAATGATTTAAGACAATCGGTGATGCTGTTTACGCTGAAAATTGGCAAAAATACATTTAAAAATTCTCCCTCTTTGTCTATAATTGAAGAAACATTACAGTAAGGTAGAAAACTAACTGCTGTCACCATCGGGTGATGTCACAATTAAAGCCTACAGGTAGACGTAAAAAAAAATCAAACATCAAGATCTGTCAAACTTGGGAACTTTTATAGATTAAGTTTAAATGTTATTTTAAGTGTATTAATTTAGAGAAAGTGTAAGGCTAAGTTGGTAATAGGAAAAGGAAAATAGTCAATGTAATGTTTGTGATAATTGTACTTAGTCTTACAGAATGCTTCTAGCAAGTGTTTTAGTTTAATTAGTGCAACCTCGTGTTCCTCAAGACCAATCCTCAAGAACTGGCATTGTCAGCTAATTAGAGCAGCTGTTCTCTTATCTCAATAATCATCATTAGCAGTTACATTTGGTTGAAACCATTTGATTTTAATTAATTGAAGAATACAACCCACTCCATGTTCCTGAGATCCAGAGATGAGCTAGTTAAGCACTGATTGCTGTAACAGTTACCATATTGGTAGCCAACGGCAACTAATTAATCTTCTCTCCTGCCCTACAAACGTGTTGACTGACCATGTTCATAAATCCAATGTATTATTTACCATTGTTAGTAAGAGCTAAGAATATGCCTATGATATAATATTTAGCAGAGCAGCACCAGTGTATATTAATAAATGAGTAGCCTTGCCTAATCTACTGCAAATACCACTAAAATACTTTTATATTCATATCGATGGGGGTTTTAACTCTAGTGGATGGAATTAGTATAATTTATAAATGAGGGAACCATATTAGCAAGTGACCTAAGGGCGATTTAAAGGATATGAATTTTATTGGCACATTCATCAGAGAACAAAATTACAAAAAAATTGTTGCCTCAGTATTAAATATAGTAACAACTATAAGGACTCGTGCATACTGGTACAGAGCCTATGTAGAAGTTCATGGAGCCTATATAGCTATGCTAGTATACAGTCATATGGCCTCCATGCACTGTTATACTGGCTCCAAAGTAATTTGTGTGTACAAAGATGTTTTCACTGTAAACAATGCTTGGTACATATAAAGCTGTAAGTATAAAGAAAAGGGAAGGTTACAAAAGGAAAATATAAAGGTAAAGCAAGGAAAACTTAAAAAAATAAAATAAAATTCAAAGCAATATGTTTTTTGAAAATAGAAAATCCAATGGAACATTTAACTAATTTGTTGGAAACTGACAGAAAAAAAACCCTAGTATGCCCATGAGTTTTAAATCAAAGCATCAATTTTTGCAGAGCATCCCTCCTAAGATTTTTGTCTAGCAGTGTTCCCAGTCACCTTGCTGCGCAGGTACAGTGGGTACGGAAAGTATTCAGACCCCTTTACATTTTTCACTCTTTGTTTCATTGCAGCCATTTGGTTAAATAAAAAAAGGTAAATGTTTTTGCTGATTAATGTACATTCTGCACCCCATCTTGAAAGAAAAAAACAGAAATGTAGATATTTTTGAAAATTTATTAAACAAGAAAAACTGAAATATGGCCTTAATTATTCAGACCCCTTGCTCAGTATTGAGTAGAAGCACCTTTTGAGCTAGTACAGCTATGAGTCTTCTTGGGAATGATGCAACAAGTTTTTTAAACCTGGATTTGGGGATCCTCTGCCATTCTTCCTTGCAGATCCTCTCCAGTTCCCTGAGGTTGGATGGTGAACGTTGGTGGACAGCCATTCTCAAGTCTCTCCAGAGATGCTCAATTGGGTTTAGGTCAGGGCTCTGGCTGGGCCAGTCAAGAATGAGCAAAGAGTTGTTCTGAAGCCACTGCTTTGTTATTTTAGCTGTGTGTTTAGGGTCATTGTCTTATTGATAAACCTTTGGCCCAGTCTGAGGTCCAGCGCACTCTGAAAAAGGTTTTCATCCAGGAGATTTCTGTACTTGGCGGCATTCACCTTTCCTTCAATTGCAACCAGTCGTCCTGTCCCTGAAGCTGAAAAACACCCCCAAAGCATGATGCTGCCCCCACCATGTGTCACTGTTGGGATTGTATTGGGCAGGTAATGAGCAGTGCCTGGTTTTCTCCACACATATCGCTTACAATTAACACCAAAAAGTTCAATCTTCATCTCATCAGACCAGAGAATCTTATTTCTCATAGTCTGGGAGTCCTTTTTGTAAACTGTATGCGGCCTTTCATATGTCTTGCACTGAGGAGAGACTTCCATCGGCACACTGTGCAATAAAGCCCCGACTGGCTGTAGTGATAATTGACTTTGTGGAACTTTCTCCCATCTCCCTATTGCTTCTCTGGAGCTCAGCCACAGTGTTCTTGGGGTTATTCTTTACCTCTCTCACCAAGGCTCTTCTCCCATGATTGCTTAGTTTGGCTGGACAGCCAGGTCGAGGAAGAGTCGTCCCAAACTTCTTCCATTTAAGGATTATGGAGGCCACTGTGCTCTTAGGAACCTTGAGTGCTCAGAAATACTTTTGTAACCTTGGCCAGATCTGTGCCTTGCTGTCTCTGAGCTCCTTGGGCAGTTCCTCAGATCTCATGATTCTCACGTGCTCTGACATGCACTGTAAGCACTGTGTGACAGATGTGTGCCTTTCCTAATCAAGTTTAATCAGTTTAATTAAACACAGCTGGACTCCAATGAAGGAGTAGAACCATCTCAATGAGGATCAGAAGGAAATGGACAGCATGTGAGTTAAATAGGAGTGTCACAGTAAAAGGTCTGAATACTTATGACTAGTGTTGAGAGATTTTTATCGACAAAGTTGAAATCGGCAAGGTTTTTATGGTGATCGAAATTTCCAGATCATGCGATAATTAAGGTTAAAATCTGTGCATTATCTATTAAGATCGCGCCTTTTTCGGCGCTTCCTGTAATTTTGGCGGCCAGCAAATGAGATTACAGAATAGAGCAGGGTGAGATGTGTGTGCGACGTCATGACTGGGATGTGTATGGTTGCGATTGGCTGGAAAAATCACATGACCTCGTTTTACATAGAACAGCGTTTCCTGTTTCAGCCTCAGTGTCTCTCAGCGTCTCATAGGGATAGGACCTGCGTTCTGCCTGTGGCCAAACAGCTCAGCGAAATTAGTCTGCACAGAGAAATCTCTACTATTAGCTGTGATCCTTCCAATTTAGTTAGATTAGAGATTTGAAGATTTTATGTAGTTAGCTAGAGAATTTTAAAGCAGCATCTACCGCTGTAAATTCACGGCGGTGGGAGCGGGGGGGCCCCCACGGGCGAACACAGACAAGCTCTATCTATAAAGAACACTGGATAAAGTTCACCAAGACTTAGTGTAGACATTGATTGGAATATCTTTTATTATTAACAGTTTGCTATTGAAAATAATTTCCTGGATATTGGCAGCCTGAACTATATTGATAAACACATTCTAGTAACTTCCAGGACTCTTTGTTAGCTGCAAAACTCCCACTTTACTTATCAGTATACATTTCAGATAGGTGTTCAATTACCCATTACACCTGTGACTGTTGATATAGCCACCTTGACTTAAAATTTACAAACCAGCAATCTTGTAGTCAGCAACAGGTGTTTGTTTGCCAAATATACGTGTATCGTAGCGAAAACATCACAGTTACGTGTTTTTTGACTTTGCGCACACCCAGCACTGTTCATGAACGCAGCCATCTACGTAATCTTAAAACAGCAATACTATATTCACCACAGTGAATTGAAAGGTGCAAAAAAATACCGATTATTATAATCAAAAACATAACAGTTACGTGTTTTTTTTGACTTTTGCGCACCGCCACACTGTACATTGACCAGCATCTACGTAAATCTTAAAACAGCAATTCTATATTTTCACCACAGGTCAATTGAAGGTGCAAAAAATACAGTTTAATTATATCATACATAGAGTTTACGTGTTTTTTGAACTTTTGCGCACCCAGCACTGTCATTTGACGTCTGCAACATACAAAATCTTAAAACAAGCAATTCTATTATTCACCACAGGTCAATGAAAGGTGCAAAAAAATACATTAATTATGGATTCAAAATATTAACAGTTACATGGTTTTTTGACTTTTGCGCACCCACACTGTTCATATGACGTAGCATCTACGTAAATCCTTAAAACAGCACTTCTAAAACACCACAGTTGAATTGAAAGGTGCAAAAAATACGAGTTTAAGTATATTCAAAACATTACAGTTACGTGTTTTGTTGACTTTTGCGCCACCCACACTGTTCATTGACGCAGCATCTACAGTAATCTTAAAACAAGCAATTAAATATTCACCACAGGTGAATTGAAAGGTTGCAAAAAAAACCGTTTATAAATCAAAACATAACAGTTACGTGTTTTTTTTGACTTTTGCGCACCCCAGCACTGTTTCATTGACGCAGCATCTTACGTAAATCTTAACACAGCAATTCTATATTCAACACAGTGAATTGAAAGGTGCAAAAAATACAGTTTATTATATCAAAACATAACAGTTACGTGTTTTGACTTTTGCCACTCCAGCACTAGTTTATTGACGCAGCATCATACGTAAATCATAAAACAGCAGTTCTAAATTGCACCACAGGTGAATTTGAAAAGGTTCAAAAAAAACCGTTATAATTAGAGATGGGCGAATTTTCTCAAAAATTCGGTACGGGTCACTTCGGCCGAATTATTTCCGACAAAATTCGATTCGGTCCGAAATTACTTCGGACGAATCACGTTAAAAAACAGCTATTTCCAGGCTTGCACGCAGACCTGCAAGGTGCTGTAAACTGTTGTGCCATGCTTAAATATCATAGGGAGCTGGGTTTGGTCTTCATACAATGTTGTGGTTTTAGTATTACACGCACATGACTGCCCGCCCTCTCTTAAATCGCTCACTATAAAATGCCCTGGGGCACTTTTGGGGGCAAACTTGACCAAGAAAACTGAAGCAGGAACGTAGCGATAAAGATCATGGCAGCAAAAGCTGGAAAAAAACAACTGAGAGCTCAGGTGGCAACATTATGACAGAGTGTGGAAGTGACGGCGGCAGCCACAGCAGCAGGAGGTCAGACAGAGGTCACAATGACATTCAGGAAGTGGCAAAACAGTACCAAGCCGCAGAGAGGCACAATGACACACAGTGGGTGGGAGGTCACTGTGGCAGCAGCAAAGGTCAGTGCAGTGGCACAAATAACATGCTGGAGCTGGCAAAAAAGAGTAGGCCAAAGTAGTGTACAATGACACAGTGTGGAAGGGCACGGCAGGAGCACCAGCAGCAGCATAAGTCAGACGTGGCACAATGACACAGTGTGGAGGGCACGGTCGCAGCCACATCAGCAGCAAGAGGCAGACAGCACAATGGACAAATTCTGGAGGAGGCAAAAACTGGATTAGGCCACAGAGTGAGGGCACGAGGCAGGCAGCCCACGGCACAGCATGATGTTCAGACACAGTGGCACAATGACACAGTGTGAGGGCACGACAGATCACAGTCAGAAAGCATGAGGTCAGAGAGTGGCACAATGACATTCTGCAGGTGGCAAAATAGAAATTGGGCCACAGAGCGGCACAATGACTGAGGAGCGGAGGTCACGCGCAGCAGCATGAGGTCAGGCATGGCACAATGACAGAGAGTGGGGGTGATGACAGGAGCAACACATGAGGTCAGAGAGTGGCACACTGACATTCTGGAGGTGGCAAACCAGTACCAGGCCGCAGAGTGGCACAATGACACAGTGTGGATGCCACGGCAACAGCAACATCAGCAGCAGCAGAGCACATAGAGTGGCAAAATGACAGGGGTTTGAGGGGTGGCAATACCATCCCGGGTAAAGACGGTGGTGGGCAGATGGAGAAACTATCAGCAGATGTGTGGCATCAGGCGGTGGCGGCATCAGAATAGTGGCTGAGCAGGTATTTTTGAACCCAGACTGACGCCTAAGGCATTGGTGTGGGAAATCCTGGCCGATCCACGCCTGATTCTCTTGAAAAAGGGTCAGTCGTTCAACATTTCCCGTGACAAGCGGTTTCCCTTGGAACGATGGCCCCCCGCCGCACTGGGAACACCCCTCTGATGCCACACTACGGCCGGCAGAAAAGCTTCTCCACTGCAAACCCCGGCAAGTTGCGGCCACACATCCATTTGGCTGCCCATATGCCAGCGGATCTCTAACTGGGGGCAGATTCTGTCCCCAATAGGCCACAACCTGTTGGTTTTAGGAATGCTCCATGTCCCTGCGCTGCTGCTGCTGGTGACTGCCCCCCACACTAGGCGGGTGAAGGTAGCTGCTCCTTAGTGACTCCAGTCTTTGGTTACTGCTGATGGAGCAGGTACGGCTCCTACCCCCCCACCTTCCCCCAGCAGCCGCGGCAGTAGTACGTGAGCGCTGAGGAACCCCCCTGCAACCTGTCAGAGGAGGACGATGCCGCACATAGGCAGCGGCAACTGATTACGGGGGATTTCCCTTAAATAATTTGAGTTTGTCTTTCCCCCTCAATACTGGGAAAAAGGCTCCCATTTTGGACCGGTAGCGAGGGTCCAATAGGGTGGAGCCAAAGTCATCCCTCTGCCGGATGCTGAAATATTTGGCTGTCACTAGCCAGGCCCAAAAAAGCATGCTGGGGGGACATCTGCACAAGTGACTCCGAGGGGCTCCCTGCCTCCATTTCCACTGTATACTGCCACGGTGCTTGGGAGTCATCTGCCCTCGTCTTCCTCAAACTCCATCCACCTCCTCCGCTGCTCCTGCTCCTCCTCTCTTGTCACCTGGGTAGAAAATCCACTCATTTCACCAGACAATGCTTCTGCTCCAATGTCCTCTCCCTCCTCCTCCATTTCGGCCCCACCGGACTCATGTGGGCCACGAGATGTAGTCGCCACAAACTCCAGTCCCCTGCCCAGACAGATTTTTCAGCAACTGTTTTCCCGGACATAAGCAGTGGGAAAG